>JAQQRF010000243.1:0-120090 GCA_030523145.1 Trissolcus brochymenae | reverse complement strand
AAAAGCGCTCTTCTCTTTATTTTAGATTACAATAATAATTGCAATTTTTATTAACAAAGTCCCTAACTCCGTGACAGTAGATTTTACACATCCTCTTAAAGCGTCACATTCAGATTAGAGACCTTTCTAGGGACCCCGTAAAAATTTGGTATGCAGTTTATCTGGATATTGACTTTAACACGACCCGAAATAGTAAAATTAGGAAAACTGATCAGACCCTTATTCAAATAATTCAAATAATTGAAAAATCACTCACAAAAAGTAAATATACATGTACAATTAGTCCAAAGTCGTCCACTTATTGCAAAAAGTGAAATTTTTCACTTATATTGAGTGAAAATAACAATGGAATTTTTACTTTTTGCAATGAGTTGACGACTTTTGACTTATCCGAATTCAGAGAGGATCCATTTTCTCGTAAAGTAAGGAAAGGAATCGTAACCGTAACCCAAACTTATAGAACTCAAACCCTAACTGTATTCGTAACCTTTTTTTATTTGATTCTCTGAAAATACTCTTAAATATATACTTGAAAATTGAAACTGGTAGAAAAAAACTCGCATTTATTAATTATTTTGTAATAATAAAAAAAACAGTTTTTTTCTAGATTCTTCCTTTAAAATGTAATTTAAGAATAAAGAAAAACTAGTAATATTTTTTCTCTTACCTCAAACTTATTGCTGACTGATTGGTCCATAATATTCAAAACAGTGGCCATGCTCGATAACAGTGCTTTCAAATTGGTTTTGTGTTCTTTGATGATAAGTTTCATCAGCACATCATATATCAATGCATCGTACCCTCGTTCAGAAAATGATTTCTCCTGGAACAAAAAAGCCATTAATTTATTTTCATCTTTCATTAAAAAAATTATTTTGCTCTTCATTCGTAATCATAAAACTTTAGTGAAGTCGCATATTGGCAGAAATTATTGCATCTTGCGAATTTCATCTACGTGATTCAGATGCAAACAAAATCGAATATTCAACAATTTCAAATACTAAATTCTTTTTCTTAATGATGCAAACTGACGAAAAAAATATTTTTTACAATAAAACAATTTCTTATTGATTCATTTTTGTTTATGACCATTTTAAAATAACTATGATAACTTTGTCATTTCGCTATTCCTCTTTTTGATAGAAATAAAATCTTACCCCAGAACAGTGCCTTAATATCAAACTAAGGAAATCCAACCCAATGGAAACATTTTCATCGTCAAAATCGTCAATGATAATCAAGGTAGCTGGAAGTACCACGTGGATATGATTGTACAATATCGGCTCCTAAAATTAATAAAATCCTTGTGATGAAACAATTTAACAAATCTAAATCAAAATTTTTGTATGATAAAATATGAAAAACAAATAAAACCTCGACTTGACTCAGGACCCATTTGTAACACGTCACAGCGGTGGGATATGTTTTCCAAGTCTCCTTCTGCAGTTTCTGTTGCAGCAAGCTCAGAATGTCAGTCAACAGTTCCTCGTGATCGCTCAACACTCGGCTAATACTACTATAGTTGTACAAATTACAAACTAGATTACAAATTTCATTAACAATGACCACTGAGGTTTGAGTGTTCCATATTCTAAACTCGTGTTGTTCTCCGCAGACCGTGACAATGGCAGCGCGCAATTTCCTGAATATGGGTGAAAAGTACTGCGTTTTATTGTAAGTGGCCTGCTCGACCAAAGATTTGATCTTGCCCAATTTCTCGTCTATAGTAAGTTTGAACTGAGAAAAATCATCCTCGAGGCATGGTCGCTCGTTACCGCAGGCGATGTGGGGGAAAAGTGCCTCATCAAGGGACTTGATATACTCGTACTCACAGCCTGAGATGTCAGTTATGTTAAGCGACTCAAGCTGTTTGTCCAACTCTTGCCACATTTTATCTTGTCTAATATAGTCTTCGTATTTATTTGAAACTTGTTTAAAAACTGGTTGTTCTTTATGCAGAAATAAAATTATATTACTGAGAATGAAGTGTCAGTGTGAATCAAAAATCTTGGACAAAATTTGCTCAACTAAGCTGGCCATCGTCAAAATCTAAAAAAATAATAAGATTGAACAATTTGCAAAAAAGGATTATTAAATTTTTAATAAAATGATTTTCAAATGATTTATTTCTCACCTCTGAAGATATTCAACGATTTCTTTATTTGTATCTCCAGCAAAACGTTTTTTTGTTTGTCAAGGATACTTTTTCATTTAAAAAGAAATATAACCGATACGACAGGTGCGATGACTGTCTGCGAACTCACTAAAGGTAAATTAAAACTGTCAAATAAATGCCAAAAACATTTAATTTTTGACGTTTCTAAAATATTTCAGTCAAAATCACCGGTGTTTCAAGTCTCACTTGAAGGTTAAAGATACATTTGTCGAAACCAGAAAAAGGGGGAGTTTTCGAACCCAGCCTGTTTGCATCTCTTTCTAATCACTTCAGTCAGAAAAAGACAGATGTATACTCATGAAACGCGTTTTACGTCTTATTTTGAAACCACTGGTGTCACGGAGGTCTTGTTGTCTTTCATTTTTAAATTAATTAATTAATTAGTCTGTCGTACAAAAAATTGATTATAAAAAGTAAAGGTTATGTTCAAAGTCCTGGTTCAATTTTTAAAAAGCAGCATTATCCATTGTTGTTTACATTGTCATTGTTCAAGCACCGCGCAATAAATGCAATCAAACATGGTGGGGACCAATGAAAACATAGTTAACCCTTCCTGTGAAACTTTTCTTTCACTGCGCCTCGAACATGCGAAACATTTAGAAAGTTCTTGATTTCAACACTCTCAATCTTTGTATGTAGTTTATCAAGTCTGTGCTCTTACTCCATTGTGTGGGATTGTTTTGTTTTCATCGCGAGAGTATAATCTATCTTTGTTAAAGTGATAAATCAAGATTTTATACAAAAAGAATCCCATGGAAAATTGGTGGGTTTGACTGTATTTAATATTATTAATCTACGAAACTACAATTGATGAGTGATCAACAATTCAGCAAGATGAAATTGATCGAGTTACCCGACGTAGTGCTGGAAACAGTTCTTTCTAACCTATCATACGACGAAATTGCTAGAAATAGAGTTGTAAGTAACTTTTTTCCTCGTAAGTTGTTCATTGTTTGATGCGAAACATTTTTCTACAGCCATTAAAGAAGAAGATGTAAAACGTTTTGTGTTCTTATTGTATTAATTTGTTTGTTTTTTTTTAATTACTTTTTCTAGAACTAACGAGATAATTATTTGTAGGTTTGTAAGCGATTTGATAGAATTGGTAGAACACTTTTGAACAGAGGCTTCAATTCCATGGAGAAATATCATGCAAACTGTGTACGAGCTGTCAAAAGTCAACTGCCCCGACGAGAATCGGAGAGACGCGTACATCCGTTGGCTCGACACTGTGACATTTTGGCTGCCATTGAAACTAGGATCTCGATGCTCTCGATGACTTTTCTCAAATACATTGATCTAAATCTGTGCTGTTTCATACCTGGCAAGGTCAGCTGAACATCATTATCAAAACAGAAATTGTATAATTTAAAATTTTTTGATCCTAAGTTTGTTTTGATTTGCAGATGCAACAAAGTTAGCATCTTAGTCATTGTTTTTCTGATAAAGAGCCATCAAAACATTTTCTTTTGTCAAGTCAGAAACTTGTTTCTAAAACCTGAAAATGAAAGTTTTCTTTGTTTACCTGCTTATGTCAAATCAATCTTTCTTCTCTGAAAAATTACTTTTATTGTAATTAAAGAAACTTATCTATTTCTGTAGTTGGATAGTTAAAATTCAGATATTAATTTTAATGATAAGTTTTATTAAGAAAATTGAACATTTTTTTAACAGGTAATTGATGAGATATTCCGTGTATTGCGTCTCATTCGTTTTTCAAAAACTGCTCCAAGGGCACACGAAATACTGCAAGAGCTACGTGACATCAGCAGTATGGCTATGGAACATTTCGATGAAAAAATTCTTCCAGATCTGAAGCACAACCTGTGTTCGTCACTGGTCGGCAATCTGACAGGTTCATACAATTTGCCAAGCAGTAGTTTTATTATCTCGCGTCACTCGACAAGCACCGCATCGTCTCACACAAGTTTGCCTCACACATTTACTTCGGAGAAGTTGAAACAAACGTTTATGAAAATTTACAGTCGTACTCGTAAAAACAAAGGGAGTCTGCAGGCGATGAACAAACGAATAGTAAAGATGAATTTGCGATTAAAACGTCAGTCGTCGCACATTAGACACCAAAATTTGAAGATACAGGAACAAGAATCTAAGCTTCAGGCCCAAGATCAGCAGCTGATAGAAATGAAGAAACAAGAAGCCAAGCTTCAGGCTCAAGACCAGCAACTTGCAGAGATGAAGAAACTTCTAGAAGAGTTTGAACAGAAAGTGGGAGACCTTACGGCTAAAGTGAGCCGAGCCCAAGAGGACGCAGACGTCGATAGTCACAAGAGGAAACACCTAGATTTCATCAACAATCCAGAAAATGTCGAACCGCAAACGAAAAAGCGCAAGCTAATCATCGAGAGACAGCTGTCGCTCGATCCGCAAAGTGCAAAGTTTAAGAAATTCATGACAAATTTGTTAGGAAACACTTCACTGGAAGAGACGCCGTCGTCGCATTGAGCGTTGATCGCAAAAGGTGACGATAGACCGACAAATTTATAAGAGCATCGTAATCAATAATTACGTGTTGAGCTGTTTTTTTTTTTTTATTTTAGAGGGGCTGTGTTCCTCAGTTTGAATATTAAACTCGATGTTTTTTTTTTTTGCTCTTTTGAATTGCAATTATTTTGAAAGACATAGTTTATTAATATTATTATTATATACAATCAATGTAATTTTATTTTACTATCAAGGCGATCAGTAAGTCAAAAATTAATATATTTCGCTATTAGAATTCATTTACTGCAAAAATAGGTGATTTTATTATTGAAACTCATAATAAAATGTGTTCATTTGTAGTTGAAAATTTTAATAACATATCCACTGATGTTCTCACTGATTCGGACTAGCGAGATTCATCAAATTTATTAAACAGTAATTTAAAAATGCCCTGCATTGAGATGTACATCATAGATGTTAAATTCTTTCCGTTTTATTTTTCATCAGGTGACTGATATTTACCTAGTAAATTGTACAAACAAAGAATTGTAACATGGATGAATTCACATCTCATGAAAGGTTATTTTGGTGTAAATAAAGCAACGCATTCTACTAGTCCGAACGGTCTGATTAATCTTGTGTAAATTTTACTTAAATTCTATCATTTATATTGAATAAAATATACTATACATGATTCTTACAGCATTGAAGGATCATTATTTCTGTAAAGAAATCATTTATTAGATTGTTCAAGACTGATCATTGAATAAATATATTCGAATTGAAACAATCTCTCCACTCTTATTAAAGTTCGGAAACCAAACCCGACTCGTCTAGGAATAACATCCGCTCGTAGTAGTAAATGAAAATTTCGTAGTCCAATATACTGTACTCTTCATCTGAAATTTATAATTTATACATCTTATAATTATTGAAATGTTTCTAATTTAATATAATGTATAAAATAGCATTTTTTTATTCGTTCATAAACATATAAAATTAACTAAGAATAATTTTAATATTTTTACAATTTTATAAATATAATTTCACTTGCCATCTTCTTCGAAACTTGCAACTATGTCATTTATCAGCCCATGAATGATTTCGTCAATCTCATTAACTTCATCTTCCTCAAATGTTAACCACGTTTGAGTACTTTCATCCATCGTATACTGGAAATGAAAACTTCTCATGTGAAAATTTATAAAAATTTAAAATTGCAATTTGTTTCATATAAAAAATATTGCAGATCTTAGATGAAATAGATAGTATACAGATCTGCTTGTGGATTCAGAATAGTCTGTAAAGCTGCACTCGATTTCAGCACACTTTTGTTTTGTCAGAAGATCAAAAACATCAAAAATAATCTCAGGAGGTTGTTCTTCCTCCTGCATCTCCAAGCAGTTGTTCAAAATGTTTGCAATAATGCTTTCGTCTACTCCTTCAAGACTGAAAAAATATTTGTTCGATTCACGCATCTTTTTAAAAACTTCCCATGTATGTTGCATCAACTTTTACAACATTTTTTTCGTCTAATTTTAAAACAGGATTTTACAATAATTGATTTATACTTTTCTTTTTCCAGATAGCTATTAACTGTGTTAATTTTATCACACATGTCTAAGATATAATTCTTGACTTTATCCCTGGTCAGAGGATCCACATCCTGGTCAATCAATTTCTCCAAGTAAGCATCAGCGGATTCTCTATTAACTTGGATTATCTCACGAAACACTTTTTCAAGTTCCGCTTGGTGTTCAATGTGAGTTTCCTGGTCATCCAACTCTGCTACTTCTTTCATTCTTCGTACTTTTGATGCAAGAAGAACATAGGAATGTGTTCTCTGCTCATCTTCAAGTCTTATCAATTCCTACAGTAACAATATTTACATTTAAAGTTTTTTAATTTTTGTGATTGTTTTCAAACTTCTTTTTTTACTTAACAATTTAAATTGTATGAACCCAGTCTATAAACTAACTTTACTAAGAAAATCCAACAACCCGGACAACGTCGCTCCTTCTAAAGAATCAAAAATTTCTTTCACTCGTTCTGACTTTTCAATCTCACGTTGCTTTTCCCTTTGTAATTCCAACATTCGAGATTGTTCTTTCTCCTCCTCAGACACAGTGTTGCAGATAAAAAGACCGTGAGTGGATTTCAAATTTTCTATGACATTTTTGAATTTTTCTCGTTCCCTTTGTTTCTAAAATGTCAATTGATTCATTCAAAATATAAATCAAATAAATTTCATGTCAATAAATGTACATATTTTATGAATTAATGATTTTTTGCACCATCATCTCATAAACCGAGAGAGCAGCCTTATCTGAATCACCAGCCTCAATATCAAGTCTCCAGTCTGACTGCATTAAACAGGATGGAATTTCTGATTCACACAATTTTTTACTTGGTTCTTTGTTCGTCTCGATTTCAGACAATCTAATAGTTTTCAATTCCTCATAAAGAGTTTTCAATTTTTCTTGATTCCACTTCGTATACTTGACACACAATTTTCCTGCTTGTTGCTTTGGCTTGATGGCTTTTAGTTCTTCAATAGTTGGCAGTGAACTTGGTTCTAGAAATTGAATAAAAATAAAATTTTTGAACAAAAATCAATTAAAAAACATCAAAAAAATTTAACATTTGATTAATACTTAATTTATAATTCATCAGTAATTAATTAATTGAAAATTACTGACAAACAGATTATAATTTTTTTTCTGAAAAATTACCATAAAAAATGTCTTCATTCAACAATTTACTATCCAATTTGAGAAAATCAGTAGGCAAATTAGAACCAGGCTGAGGAGCTTCAGCAAAACTTTTATTAAAAATCATTATATTCTGATACTTCCCACCCAATTTTCGAAGATCCCGACTGAACCTCTGTCTAATCTTACTGATTGTTTTATTTCTACGATAATTTAGATTCTCATTGAAAACGTGTAATCGGTTGCTAATTTTATTTTCCGAACTTTTATTTTTCGTTTTCATCAACTTGTTGAACAACTCCATTCGTATGTCTAGCACGCATTGTATTTCCTATCAAAAAAAAAAATCAATTTTTCAATCACTTTCAATCAAATTTTGAAAATAGTCAAATATATAAATTTTGAATGTAATTTTGAGTTCAAATAAATTTTGAAATTAGCCATTTTCATCCATCACCTTTTCTCTATAATTCCACTCAATTGTTTCCAATGTAGATAAAATTTTTGTAGCCAGTCGAAGGTTCTTTTTTGAATCAAAAGGTGGAATTTTATCAATCCATTCTTTCTTTTTCCTCATGGTATTTATCATTTCAACTTCACGACTTCCAGCTGGCAAACCATGACCCCAAGTCAGGTGACTTAATTGTAATACAGAACAATTTTCATCCCAATCTAAATGAGTTTTTGAATATTAAAATTAGTATTTGAAATAGAAAAGCATATTGCTATTTCCTTATTAATTTAAGACAAGTTGATATTCTCTTTTCTGTTTAATTGGTGATTCTTACCTGACCTTATAACATATGACGGCTCCCAAGGTATCGTTTGAGTTTCACTGTCTCTGTAATCAGTTTGGGTGCACTTGTTTCGCGTTTTAAGCGCGAGCTTTTTTTTACAAACATTTTTGCCCAATTCATAAAGTTCATTGTCAAATAAATCCGGCAATTTAAATAACGAAGACTGAGATTGAAAAGGAATCTGCACCAACGGGACTTGGAGGCATTTTTTAATTTTTAAGCTCTTCCGCTTTTTGTCCAACATATTGCAGCTGTGTCTACAAAATCAATAAATAATGAGGGTTTGTTAAAACAAATTAAAAATACTGAAGTGTTTTGAATAATTCAGACAGACTGGAACTTTAAATTTATTGAACTGGTTAATTCTAAATATTCAGAAGCACTCATTAAATTGCAAAGAACATTTTATTGATCAAACAAATTGTCGTGTGTATACAAATATGACACAGTTTTTCTCATAGATACAATTTTGACAGATGAATTAACAATTGAATTGTTTGAATATTTTTTATTTAAATTTCGAAATAAAATGGACAAAAATCTTTATGGTTAGTATTTTTTTTATCTTACTTTTAGTTGTATAGGACTTTCAAGAAGATTAATAGTAACATCGACATAGGTATATAATATTTACAAATATAATTTTACATCTTTTTACAACAGAAAATAAATTTTTATATTTTCACGTTAGTTAATCAACTTACTTAGTTTTTCAATGCGTAACGAAAAGTTCCAGCACATTACAATTTAATGCGGTAGAGTCCAACATTTTTTTATAAGAAAAAAGAGTTTAAAATTACAAATTTTAATTCGAATTATCAAAAATTGTGAAAAATTGTTAATTATGTATATATTCATTTCATTCAAATATTTTAAGATTATAGTTATATAAATTTGTTCAATTTTAAATATAATTTTTTCAATTTAAAAAATGAAAAATAAATTTGCTCCAGTTCAAATCAATTCTGATACATCCAGATATATACTATATATATACCTTAAATTGTTATGTGAACAAATTAAAAATCAACAATTTTTTCATTCTCTGAGGTTTTGGAATCCAATGCATGATTAATTGTATTTTTAATACATTATCAAAAATATATAATTTATTTCTTTATATTTCCTTTCATTGAATGAATAATTTGCCCCTCGCATGACCTTTGAATATATTTCCAATAAACTTCATTGTAAGAAACAAAATTTATATTTAGGCCTCTTATTTCTGTACAGTAATAAATAACTAACAATTCTTGATGACTCACACTTTTTTCTAAATTGAAATACAAATATTTGACACAAGTATTTTTTTCCCATTTTTTCAATGTAAATTATTACGATGAGAGATTATTTTATCAATCATTGTCCATTCGAATATGAGTATCAGTTCTAAAAAAAATTTATTAAATTTGCTAACAGTGAAAGACCTAAATATAAACTGCAATAAACTCTTATGTACTTTCATTAAAATGCATCTAAAAACGCTCATTAAAATTCATATTAAAAAAACGCTGATTTGTGCAAATTGCCATGAAAAACTTAATAATCGAATACCAAAGATATGAATATATCATAAAAATAAAGAGAAAAGAGAACTTAAGGGGAGCCATAAAAGATGTCTGCATAATGTTGCAAAATTGAAAGATAACTATTTAATTGCAAAAATATTGCTTTTTTCAAATTAATATCTCAATTGAAATATTATTTATAATAAACTATATAATATGAAACAATAAAATATTCATAGTTTTTAACAATATTTTTAGCATAACTTTTTTAATAATAAAAAACTTAAAAGTAACTGTAGAGAAACATAAAATTTAATTTATTTCACAAAAAAGTTTTAAATGATGAACCGTTTTTGTAAACCTCTCTATCCTCGGTCTTGTGAGTGTTTTTGATGAACACCCCTGAATAAAAAAAACATAAATCATCCAATTTATATCTTATATCTAATTAAATTGATGCCTCGCAGGTTTAAAGTATCCGTTTGCATTAATTCCCAAGTGTGCAGGCCAGCTTTGTGTGATGGAAATATTTCTGCAGGACTGTCCAGCGAGCATATCCTCCGGACACCCACATTTGATCGAGATCCGATAAACGGTCATCTGTCCAAGTGCAATGTTTGTATTTTCCTTGTCCGTCGCTTCCAAGTAGAGACGGTAGTCAACTCCCCGAGCGGTCAGGCACTCCCTGATTATCTTCTCCTCGTCACTTTTCTCCGGCTCGTTCACCAGCTGGGCTTTTTGATTTTGAATGCATTCCATATCTCGTTGGAGGAGGACAAACGGGACCTCAGAAGCTGGCAACCAATAAGTGGAAAAAACCAGATCCACTGCTTGCGCCTCGCCTTTCACAATTGTTTTCAAAGGGGGTACCAAAATCCCAGTTGGGGGTTGTCTCTGAACGCCCTTCATCAAATCCTCATCTTCTCGTTTTGGCCTTAATAGAAACTGAGACATAGACTGCTTTTTAAAGATCCGTCCTATGATAGTATCTTCTGATAGGGACACGTCTGTTGGTTTTTGAGTCGCTCCTTCCGAATATTTTTTCACCCTCTTCAGATGCTCAAGTTTCGGTGACTCTCTCCTCCTCATCTGCAGCTCCTCGAGTGACTCCAAGCTGTCTTTATTCGAAACCCTCTGAGGACTCATCTCCGAGAGCTCAGCACCATCATCATAGTTGCTATCAAAATTATTGTACGGGTCTCTCCAGTTTTCGCTCATCTCAATCTCCTCCTCCCCGTCTTTTAGATCTTTGTTACCAAGCTCATTCTCGTACTGATCGTTTCGTTCCCTCGGATAATAATTAGTTGACTCCTGGGGCTTCTTTTTGATCATTTTCTCAAATGGTGCGGCCGCCTTCTCGTCCCCCACCTGTAACTCGGCCTTGTGCTGCATCACGCGCTCAGCCTCCTCTCGCGGATCACCAAAATTCGCGAACTCGACTTTTTTCCATTGCTCGGATGAGTACAGCTGTATTCCGGGCGGTTCAACGTGCTGACTCATCGCAAAAAGTTTGGTCACCAGGGTCGAATTAAATCTCAGCTTGCAGAGATCCGCGCGTGTATCATCGTTCATCTCATCGTTTATAAAACGATACTTTGCCTTCTCGCCCTCGTGGTTCAAGCAGTCGGCCGACCAGTGGAGGAACCAGTCGTTGCCAACACCGTCAACGGTAATCGACAACCCAGACATCTGGGCGCTCATCGTATCCTCCATCGGCTTCTCCAACATTGGCTTGCCTGTCTTGCCATCAAGGATCGTGGCAACCGTGTAATAGTAGACCGGGAACCCCGGACCGATCTGGTGCTTCACCAAAAAATCCGGCACGTCGTCGTCATTATAATAGCCGGGCACAGGGATACTGATGATCTCGGAGTCGGGCACAGTGTAGTTCCATAGCTGTCGGAACGTCACACCATCATAGGCTATCACTGTTGAACTGAACATTGCGGCTATGATGTCCTCGGTGCCGTCTGATGTTATGTCGGCCAGGATTGGCGGCAAGGAAACGCCTTTGCCTGGACCATGATGAAGTTTTCGCAACTTCTAAAAAAACAAAAACAAAACATGAAAAATGTTAAAGGAAATATAGACAAAAAAAATGGCATCATTCGTACTTATATACAAGAATATAAATATCATTTTTTTGAAAAAAGTCCCTGTATTTTGAGCAACATTCACAACACACTTTAGCACAGTTTAACTATTATTATGCTTTTGCTTCTAACTTTTATTTGTCATTCTGAGTGACAAGTTCTATTTACCATTTCTCCCTGAAGAATCGTAGATTCAGGAACAGCATAAAGCCCCCCGGTTTTCTTCTTGCTGTTCGTTGCGAGAATGAAAATGTTCCCGCCATCGGATTGGGTCAAGATTTGCGGGGCAACAAATAGCTGTTCAGATTCGGGCAGATCAACTGAACGGATTTCAGCACCAGAAACGCCCGAGAGGAGAATGATCCTGCTGTTTCGAGTCTTATCACTCTGAATGATGTGTGACGCCACGACATCCCCCACGCCGTCCCCGTCTATGTCAGAGACGAATTTGGCGTCATAAACATCAAGCACTTCTGAGGCGAATTTATCTTTGACCTCCCAGATCCCTGTGCCATCGCGACCGTTTATAGCCTGCAGGATAGCTCCGCGCCCCGATACCACGCAATCTTTGGTTCCGTCCAATGTGAGGTCTATGTCACAATCGACTGAGAAAATTGCGTGCGCTGTCCAGTGGGTCCACAAAGTTTCTCCAGTTTTTCCATCCAGAGCTAAAATCCCCCCGAGACAGGGGGCTTGCTTATCGAAGTATACCTCGCAGACGTATTCTGGTATTGAGTCGTACAGATCTAATCCTGGAAAAAAAATTTGAAACTTTTATCTTTTAACATTTTGAATAAATTCTACAATTTCAGTTTATTATGTGAGAATTAAAATAAATAAATAAATCTTTTAAAAATTACTTTGAAAAATTTATATAACAAAAAGTTTGAACATTAGTTTTTACCAACGCTAAATCCAATAATTATATCCTCCACATTATCCCCATTGACATCGTTTTTCCTCAAAGGAGCTTCTGCTGCAAATTTCGGTAGGGTTCTCTTCCAAACAACTTGGTATGTGAGAAAAGTACAAGCAACAATTTCCCTGGTGATGTTAGCAGCTGGTTCAATATTCTTCCGAAAAAACCAACTCCGCACAAGATTTACAGGCATCGGAAAGATGACGTTGATTGTAAATATTCCCAGCAGTATCAAAACAATGAGAATGATTAGAGCTAAAATTCCATAGCAAAACGGTGCGAATAAAGTTTTGTAAGGCATAGCGTATCGATCCATGTTGTACGGGTTTTTGCTCTTGCGACGGGGCGCCATAAGCGGCCGCTTATCCGCGCAGTCCTCGTCAATTTTGAGAATTCCACTCGTACCATCGCGTATAAACACCTCGTCATCGATGTCGCTCAAATTTTCCTCGTCGTAATTCTCCCTCACAGCTGCTGGAGTTAATTTTGGATACATTTTTGCTGTTTGTTTTAATCTATTCTGATCTGTAAAAATCGAAAAAAAAATATTCAACCGAAAATTATATCAGATTTTTAATAACAAAAATTGATAACTATAAAAAATTGTGAAAATTTTAAAGACTATAAGGATTAAGGGGGGATCCATTCTTAGAACCTTGAAAAGTTTGACATTTTTTTCTCAAAAAAGTTCAATTTTTGCTATTGAAACTGTGACATAAATTCTTTGTCAAAAATCAAAAAATGAATAAACCAAAAAAATCAATAAAATTTTACATTGTGGATATGTAGTTTCAGAATGTTTAATTTTAGTTATAAATTGATGAATCCTTCGTATTTTTGCAGTCACCAAGGGAGTCCAAAAGGATCCTTATTGAACTAAAAAAATGTGTTTGAACAATACAATTTTTATATCAGTTACTTGTTTTATTTTATATAATGTGTAATTTTATATAAAGTAGTTTGACAGTTTTGAAAGTCAATATTTTCGTCAAAGACAGATGTGCTCCAAAACATAAAAATCAATAAAAACAAAACGAAACGTCATGCTTCGTTTTTGTATATCTATATAATATTTATACTTACATCTTTCCACTAGGGAGAGATTATTTTTCACATGATATCAAATTGTTTAAAAATTTTAGAAAAAATTTTTAGTCCATTTTGTAAAAAAAGTGCGTCATTTTTCTCTCAATTTCTTCACTAACAGATGTGGATTTCAATATTACAACTTTTATATTTGTCTCAAGTATGGATACGTTTCTCACGGTTTTTTCATAAACACTGTTTTTCGACTGATAATAAACTACATAATTACAGGAGATGGGGGCAGAATGAACAATACTTGACTTTTGTTGAAATGCGAGAGTGATAATGCTTGACAAGGATTTCCGCAGGGGCGTAACTATCAATCAACCCCTAGTTATGGTGGTGCGCATTTTCCTTAAAGAAAAAACTAAACTACGCAGAAGTGAAAATGTCAAATAATTGTCAAACACAAAAATATGAACATTCAACATTCAATAATTGACATTTTCATCATTTAATTTTCCATTTTGATTTAAAAATCAAATAAATATAATTGGATTGAGTTTGTTTGTTTTAAAAATAAAAATGTTGATTAAAAAAAACGTCTTAGAAAATAGTCTTTTGACTCAAGGTTTTTCATTAATTTCAGATGAACAATATTTGATGGCAAAAAAATGTTGGCACGAAAAAAAATTGAATCCGCGCGTTGTCAGTAATCCATCCGCCATTATGCGCAGTGCCATCCTTGTGTGTTTACAGTCATCCGGCATGTTCCGTGTTTTCACCGGCTGACAAAACTCTCGCGTTCTTCCACGTTCCCTACAATATCCCATATCGAGCATTTTCTCATTCCCTTGCACCTCACAAGTCCTTCACCACGAATGTTTTGAAATCATCAAAGTTGTCAGTTGAGACCCTTCCAAGATGTCGTTCAAATCGAACATTTTTAAGGCCACTTTATTTTTGTTTTTCATCGTTGCATCCGCAACTTTGATTCAGTCTAAACATGGTGTTGAAAAACTTGATGAAAATAACTGGGAACGCATGTTGACAGGCGAATGGATGGTCGTTTTGTAAGTTTCACAAGTCAAATTATAATATTTTGCCAAATTTCGCAATCGTCCTTGAAGGCTTGTTTTTTTGCGGTTGGTTAGATCAAATTGGTGATGGGTCCTAACCTCTCTTAATTAATTTATGAGAATACTTTAAATTTATCGTTTACTTGAAAAAAAAACTTGTACATTTATTTTATTCAAATTGTTAATTTAATTTTAGTAAGGCTCTTTATTTTTGTAAGACACTAAATAGATAAAAAGGTACTATTATTTTTGTGCCTATTAATTGATAAAGTAATCCGATGATTTGTTAATTTTCAGTTATGCCCCGTGGTGCCCCGCTTGCAAAAGTTTAGAACCTGTATGGAACCAATTAGCATCTAACAAGCAAATGTTGAACATCGATGTTGGCAAAATAGACGTCACAGACGCTCCTGGACTTAGTGGCAGATTTATGGTCACTGCTCTACCAACTATTTATCAGTAAGAATGTTTTCAGTGTTTATAATGAACTATATTAATTAGTTAATTTCATTAAATTCAAATTAATTTTCAAAATAATGTTACTTTTTAGTGTCAGTGATGGTATTTTCCGTCAGTATAAAAGTCCTCGAGATGTTGACTCGCTGGTAGAATTCGTCCGAGACAAGATGTGGACGAAGGTTGAACCGATCCCTAATTGGAAAAGTCCAACATCTATTTTAATGTCCACTGTCAGCTACTTTTTCCGCATGTCTTTAGTTTTGAGGGTAAATTTAATTGCAAAATATTTATTCTGCAACATATATTATAATAATTGGACAGTATTAACATATGAATTTGCACAATATTTGCAACTCAAATAATAAACGTTGTAATAAATCATTTTCCAATTTTTAACAAAATAATTTAATTATTAAACATATAATTTTAGGGCATCCACAACAGATTACTGGAGGACTTTGGTTTGCCAACTTGGGGAAGTTACTTGATTTTCGCTATAGCGACGATTCTCGTGGGTGGAATCATAGGATTGGTAATAACCAAACGACAACCATTTTTATTTTCGTTTATATTTTATTTTGTTATTTTTTTATAAATAACATTTGATTGAATTTCATTTTCAGATTAGCGTGTTTATCATCGACTATATTTACCCGCCAAAAGACGCGGTGTTACAATCAAAAGAGAAGCGAAAAGAAGCGCGTGCAGCTGAATCGGAGCGTGAAAAAAATACTATTGACGATGATATTGTCGAGAATATAAAGGATGATCTGATCGACGAGGAAGACAGTGAATCAGACAAATCCGAGGGGGACAAAGACAAGGATACCAAAGCTTCTTCGCCTAATAGTCCAAATGTGCGCAAACGCAAACCTCGCAAAGCGGATTAGACTAAGCGTCTCAAATAGCTTCTGTTCTGCATTGAATCTTTTCACACAACTCATTAGTTCTAGTATATTTTTTTTAGTTTCAGCAAGAAATTGTTCCAATTCAATCGCAATCTCACAACTTTTTGTGATCGCAAAGACTAAAAAAAGATCAAATAACAACTCCAATTACTTGAATTAGTTTCTCCCCTTTTTTGTTAATTGTAACATTTCTTTGAACTGAGATCTTCATTTTTATTGAAAATTCGGTGAAACTCAACACCGTCTTGTTTGTTTTGCAATTTCATCGCCATTTATTTACTTTCCAAACTTCGCTTATTGTTCCTACAGATCAAAACTTTTTTAAACCATTACCAAAATTAAGACGCAAACGTAACAAAACCACCGCTGAGACTAACAAAGTATAGTTGTTAAACTTACTTATCTCGCGAGATCCCGTTTTCGCACACTTTTTTGCATTTAACATAGGCTAATTGCGTCACACGAGAATAATCATGAAGTAGAGAATACGAATCTTGAGTGAATCGTCGTTTGTACAAAATTTGGATTTATGATTATTTGTTTGATTACCTGTTTTATCGTTAAAAGCTTCAAGCAAAATACATTTATTGCTAATTTAATATTCACGCCGTTGCAATTTTTGTGCAGAAAATGACTTAATGAATCTTGAGGAGAAAAATCTATCACTATTTATTTCAGTTTACTTGTAGTTATTTATTCGTTTTTTTTTATTCGGACAAATTTAAAATTAAAAAGCAACTAGTGCCTTTTACTGTCTCATCAAATTGTCCATTCAGGTAATGTTACAAATAATCATTCACCAAAACGATGATTGTGTGAAATTTGTTTGAATGCATAGTCTCAAAGTTATACCGAACGACTGAACTCATAATTGTGATCGACTTTTTTCACACTTCAAAAAACAAAAAAAAATCTAACGAAACTTGTCTCCATAAGATGTGTGAAAAACATTCTTATGACCAGTAATAAACAATAATTTTTAGAACTAAAATGAAATTTTTAATAACAAACAAAAACGTTTAGTACTGTAATTTTGAATTAATATCTAATAAATGTAAATAATAATTGTTTTTAAATGATTGTAATTTATTAAAGCATCCCGAACGCCATCTCTTTGATTTCAACTAAACACTGAAACGACTCTCGTTTACACACACACCACGTTTTACAATAACCAAAAGTCTACCACTGTTCTTGTCATAACAAAAACATGTAAATAACGTAGGGTTGAATGAACAGTCGTCATACAACTGCAAACAAAATATCATTTATTTTAATGTAAACAAAAGAATGACTCAGGAAAAAAAAGAAACGGTGCAGGAATACCAATTGGAGCCAGATTCTGAACTACGTTTTGAAATTGAATCAAAGAAAGAGAAAGTTGTTCTAGAGGTAAATAAGTTTTTTTGTACACTGAAAAAGTAATAATAATAACATAAACAAAACTTGTAAACATCACGAATAAAAATAATGATAATTCAATTACAATTTTGATTCGAATCGAAGCAACATTGTAAGCAAAAGAAAAACACAGACAACTATTTTCACCAACATTTTTCTTTCCAGTTAAAAAGCGGAAACGCAGAGATCTTTGGAACTGAACTAGTCAAAGGAAAAAAGTATGAATTCTGGACAGGAGCAAAGGTAGCAGTTTTTAGTTGGCAGGGATGTACCTTAGAGCTCGTTGGGAAGCCTGATGTTAACTACATTGCGAAAGAGACCCCGATGGGCATCTACTTAAACTGCCACGCGGCCCTCGAGGGGATGCGCCAAGTCGCAGAGAAGGGTGCTCTCAAGAAGGGTCCCATAATAATGGTCGTTGGACCGTGCGATGTGGGCAAGTCAAGCCTCTGTCGGATCCTCCTCAACTACGCCGTTCGCATGAACCGGCGACCTATTTTCGTTGACCTTGACGTCGGCCAAGGTCACATTGCGATCCCAGGAACTGTGGGGGCGCTGTTGGTCGAGAGACCGTCAAATGTGGTGGACGGATTCAGTCAACAGGCGCCGCTGGTTTTTCATTTTGGTCACAAATCGCCTGGTACGAACCGCTCGCTTTACCGAGTTTTGATCAGCAGGCTGGCGGAGGTCTGCGCTGACAGGCTTCAGGCGAATAAGAAGGCTTGCAGCTCTGGCATTGTTATAAACACATGCGGCTGGGTCAAAGATGAAGGCTATAAGATCTTGACTCACGCGGCCCAAGCGTTCGAGGTCGACGCCGTTTTAGTGCTCGATCAGGAAAGACTCTACAATGACCTTCAGAGGGACATGCCGGATTTTGTCAAGGTCGTCTTCCTGCCGAAAAGTGGCGGGGTTGTAGAGAGGAACCAAGTTACGCGAATCGAGGCAAGGGACATGAGGTTGAGGGAATATTTTTACGGATCTAGGACGCCGTTGTATCCTCATAGTTTTGATGTCAAGTGGAGTGAGACAAAAATTTTCAAAATTGGAGCGAAACTGCCTGCTTCGTGTATGCCCTATGGCATGAGCTCGGATGATAATATGACCAAACTTGTGCAGGTTACTCCGAGCCCGAATTTGTTGCATCATGTGCTGTCAGTTTCCTTTGCTGATTCTACTGATGATGATGTTGTGCAGACAAACGTCGCTGGATTTGTCTGTGTGTAAGTTTGACACGATTTTTCATTTGTTATTGTATATTTCATTTTGCTGTTTAATTTCTTGTTTTTTTTTCAAATTCTATTTGATTTGTTTTCATTTATTTTGATTAATTTGTGTCGGTTTTTGTATATTTTTGCGTTTAATTTGTTTTGATTTTTTTATGTCGTTATTTATTAAAACCCTATATTATTTTATTTTTTCTTTTGTTTAGATTATGTTGTTTTTTTTCTATAACGTATTGTTTTTATTACAAATATTGTGTGGAAATAAAATTAATCTAAATAAAATATTTGTTTGCAGAACCAACGTTGACATGGAAAAACAAATTTTCACCGTGTTGAGTCCACAGCCTAGACCATTGCCAAACACTGTGCTACTCTTGTCAGACATACAATTTATGGACTCGCAATGATAGCAACGTAACAAGCTATGTTTTATATTTTCTTATTTTCACTTTTTTAGTTCGAGTTTCATCAAATGTCTAGCAATCTTATATTTTTATATTGCAAACAATTTGAGACTCAGATAAAATAGTACTCATTATTTTGAGTTCAAAATTATCATTTACTCCTAACTTTGTAATAAAAGTTTGTTTGCGAATGAATTACGCGTTTGTTATTTTGTTCTGATCGATACAATAGTTGTAGATGGCGTTGGAGTATTGTAAAACAATGTTTCTAGTGGTAATTATATTCCTCTGTAAAAAGTTGTAAATATAATAAGTGATAATTTATTTCATTGTCTTCTGTAATTGTAGATTTAGTAAAAACTGTTAGATTTCATAACAGAAATATCCTAGACAAAACAAAAAAACCTAAACAAATAAAAATAATTTATAACAAAAACATACATCAAAAATGTCTGAGAACAATGGAACTCAAAGCCTCTTCTCTTTGGAATTCACAATTCGTGACAAGTTACAAGAACTAAGCTGGAAAACAGTAAGTAAACTTAAAAATTGAACAAAGGTGAGAAAGAAAGAAAATTGTATAAAAACTGACTTATAAATTTAGGAGGCCTTGGAAGATTCAAAGAAGGAGTTGTCCAAAGCGCGTCTACAGCTCGGAGAACTAAATCTGGCCTTGGACGACGAGCGTCGAAGATCCAAAGAACTGAAGAGGCAATTGCTTTCAGTTGTCGAGATAAGCCACTTGCTAGAGAAGCAAAATTCAAGATTCAGAAGCGAACAACATCAGCTTCAAGTCAACCACAATCTCATCCTTCGAGAACGCGATTCTCTGCTAGAACAAACTAGGTTCCTCAAATCGCAAAACATGATGTTGAATCACCAGGTTCAAGAATTCAAAAACTCTGAAAACATCAAAGAAGAAATGTTTAAGAACTTGGAGCAACAGTTCCATCAAACTGTTAATAAAATAACACAGAATATCTCGAACATCGATGGGTAAATTTGTTTGTTTACAAGTTTTGGTATATAAACAAAATATCAAATACTCAATTGGAAACTAGTGGCGTCGCGTGATGGCTAAAGACAGAACTATCTTGAATTAGTTTTACGAGTAAAGTGATTCAGAAAAAAAAATTTTTCATCCAAGAGTATTGAATGTTTATCTTGCTTCTTATTAAATCTAAATAAAATGCAATATGATACAAGGAGTGCAATATTTATTTAATTCAACTTTGACTTAACCTCACAAATGCCTTAACTCCGCCATCTTGCTATCTCATATATCAGAGACATCTAGGTATAGGCCGCTCCTTTCCTTTGATAAGAATTATAACAATCAAGGTTGAATATTAAATTAATACAAAATTTGTTTTGCAGTAACATCTTGAAGTACGTAAAAGAGCAGAGTCAGTTGCGAAAGTCTGTCGAAGGGGTGAGTTGCTTGAACAAGCGTTTACAAACGATCGCGCTTTGTGCTCATGGGCTCCACCAAAAACAGGAAAACCAGATCCAAAGTCTGCAAAACAAGCTCTCTTGTGCCAAGCCACCCGAGCAAACTTTCGTTCATCACCCTCTGGCTGAACCGCAGATTAATGTAAGTTTAAAAAATTACCCACATGTACAGATTATGAACAGAACAGACATTTGTTTTCCAATTTATTTTTAATTTTTATTATCATCAAACTTAATCCTAACTTGGTAGACTACAAAAATGTATCCAAAATGTTTTTTCACAACTCGCTCTTCTTTCATTTGTTTGATTTATTTTATAATTTCGCAGTATCAAAAGTTTATTTTTATCAAACTGAGAACACGTATAGGATTGGTATACAATTTCATTTAAAAAATTTCAATTCAATTAAAAAATGGACACATGTCTTAAAAAATTTTTGACTCCATTTGACCCACTTGACGTACTCAGTTGTAAAAAAATTTCTACAAACAAATGTCTGCCTTTTTAACGAGATTTTAACAATAATTATAATTATAAAAGAAAAACTAACATTTGCGCAATTAATAATTTCAGCCGCAGTTACAGATGAGCGAGTTGAAATTGCAAGAAAAAGACATGGAGAATGAACTGAACAAGTTCCTCGCGGAGTTCGAGGGAGTTAAACAATAATAGGCAGGAGAGCGTTGGGAGTCAGGGTTTTATGTGATAACTATAACAAGACATAATCGAGATTAATATCAAATATATTGTAATCACTATGTCAACCGACAAATGAAAAAGAAAACAAATACTAAATTTATTGATGGATAAATCATAATTAATGATAAACGAATCATAAGACACGTAAGCTTCGACAAAAAAATAAACAACGAGCAGATAATCATTTTCGTTAGTTTTTATGTACCAGCTTGGTACACCTATTACAAAGTCAATTGCGCTTTTGATTTGGTCCTCGCGATCGCGCAAGCACCACCTGTCCTCGAATGCAAACTTGGATTACAAAAAATACTTTACTTTTGTGCTTTGTATAATAATGGAAAATAATTTTACACGTTATAACTGCAAGCAGTTATGAACCCTTGGAGGGAGGGGGGAAAGGACTCATAATGAGGCAAGTGTAGTAATTAAAAAAGAAAAAAGGTCTTAACATGGACAGGCTCGCACGTCGTTATTACATAGCCGTTGATTGGTTACGCGTTATAATTTCGTTACAGTTGGTCTGTGTGAATAAAAGTCGACGACACGCTAATACGTCTCTGAATACTAAACCTGTGAAAAAGCTATTGCTTGATAACAGTGTAGAAAAACGGCTCGCAAAGGTTTGTTTGTTTTTTTGATAAGTCTCCGCGGCCTTGACAAAAAAAGCCCCGATCGATACTTATTCCAACTTGATTCCGTTTCGAAGAATAGAAAATATATCAGGGGAGAGAGACATGTAGAGAAGTAAGTAAATAAGTGATTTGAAAATATAATTTAAGCGATACAGAGACCAAAGGTGGGCATAATTCTTAACTTTACAGGTCCAATGATTGTTTACAAAATGGTTTATCACAAAGAGCTTTGTGCTCCTTTAAGTCCACTTTCGTTGAAGCCGAAAAAATTTCATCGTAAGACAGAAAAAAAACAAGGGTGTCTAATGTGTGCTCTTCCCCTGGAATTTTCAATGGTTCACGTTTTCGAGTTTTTGTAAGGGTTCGTCTTGTTTCAAATAAACACCGCCCAATTGACGAGTAGCAACAAGTTGTGTGTAATGTTTTGGACCCCATGACGGGGCTCCATTTCTTTTTCAGCCTCGTTGAACACAATCGTGTCTGTCCGACGAAGATAATGTAAGATGTATTAGTAGACAAGTGGGCCTCATTCTCAACTCGCACGTTTTATAAGGTCAGAGGATGGAACAACGCGACAGCCAACTTTGAGGCTTCCTCTGAGTCTCCTGAGGTTTCAGCTGGTGTCCACCTGTTTTCGGAGGATTCGAAGCTTCCTGTGACATTGCAACAAACAAACATTCGTTATTTCAAAATCAAGTCATTCAAATATAACAAAATTTTTATTCATTGAACAAACTGCTAAACGCTTCTTTGTCTCGTTTTTAATCTCTCTCTTTAATTTAATCTGTCTTTTAACTTCATTTGGTCTTTTTAGTTTACTCTCCTCTTTAAATTGAAAAAAAAAGAAGCGCAAGAATAAACAAATTGTTCAATCAAAATAACCGAGCTCAAACTCAATTAATTAATTATTTCAATCAAACGAGGCCGTACCGTAAGTACAATTGAAACAAGTTACAATTTGTGGCAAAAAGAAGGTGTCGAGCAACTTGAAATAAAAAATAAAAAGAAACAAAAGTTAAACTGAGTTAGAAAAAGAATTGAATTAAAACAAATTTAATTCAATTGAATCGTTGGAAGCGCGACAGAAAAAAAAAGAAAAAGCATAACCACAGAACGCATAAGCAAAATAGTGTTATAAAAATAAAGCGAGCGAAACATATTAGTATGTACAATACGTCGTGGATTATTGCAAATAATCATACCCCGGTTACGCAACAACAGTTCAAATAGAAACAAAAACAAACAATGAACGTATACATGTACACAACGAACGGTTAGAAACAAATAGCTCTGGGATAGAGTTACCTTCTGCCAATACAGACCCGCACCAAACACAGAGAAAGACATGGGAAACAAAGAACAAATTAGTTAATTTATGAAATGATTTTGCTGACAATCTAGAAATCAGCCGACTGAAGTTTTAAATAAATGTTTGCAAATTAAAACTACGTCAGCTCGAGTTTTATCATTTTTATTTCTTTCTTTTGTATTAAATAATAATATAATGTTTTTTTTTTTTTTTTTTGTTAAAATGAACCTTATTTTTTAATGAATCTTTGATCAAAAAGAGCAAACTGATCTTAATCTACAGCAGTGAAAAGAACAATGATTTGCACGGCAATGTACAAAATCACGATGGTAATAGTTGTGATGAGCAAAGTCATAAGGAGCGTGTAACGTACCAATTTCTTCTCCATCTTAGTTTTAATGTCACGAGCTAAGGTGAAGAAAGCCTCCTCCACATTGATACTCGACTTGGCTGACGTCTCCATAAACTTAATCCCATATTCGATCGCTAGCTCTTCGCCTCTTTCTTTTGACACCTGTCGTTTCTCTGTGAGCTCGCATTTATTGCCTAACAACATTCTCTCGACGTCCGCTGCGGCGTTCTCTTCGATATTTCGGATCCAATTTTTGATGTTCTCGAAGCTCTTCTCATTCGTTACGTCGTAAACTAACATGATGCCCATCGCTCCACGGTAATACGCCGTCGTGATTGTTCGAAACCTTTCTTGACCCGCTGTGTCCCTAGAAATTAAAATAAAAAAAATCAAAACAAATAATAGCATCCCATCTTGATTTATCTCAAAAATTGTAAATCAAATTTACATACCATATTTGTAATTTTATTTTCTTTCCATCCAATTCTATTGTGCGAATCTTGAAGTCAATTCCTGCGAAGAAAACCGAAACAATTATCATCATTTAAGTATAACAAATTTAGGTATATGAAATGAAAAAAAAAAAGTTGAAAAATTACATAACACAATTGTTGTTGCCAAACAATGAGTAAGTTAAAAACATGTTGCATCTTGTCAATAAAACAGATCCCTTCTCGGGGTTTTAAAAGTTCGTGCTACGTCATGATCAAAATTCAAAGTCGTTAACCTTGAGACGTCCTCCTAGTAAGGTGGAAAAAAAGGTGTCATGCAAGAGTCTGGAAAAAAAAGTTGCAACAAAAAAAGCACATTTAATGACGCTGTTGCCTGGCCTCGGAGGACAAAAAAGAAGGAATCTTTTCACTTTTACATAATGCGATGTTGTTATTTGTAGGTTAGGTTGTCTGGCAGCAACAATTGGTTGAACAATTGACACACCCTTGCGCGGGCGACGTACCAATGGTTGATATGAACGAGGTGTTGAACGCGTCCTCGGAGAACCTGAAGAGGACGCAGGTCTTGCCGACGCCCGAGTCGCCGATGAGCAGCAGCTTAAACAAATAGTCATAGGTCTTTGCCATGTTTCATTCAATGCACGGCCAATGTCGAGCCGGCGCTGCACCTCCCTTCGTCGCTGCTGACTCGGCTCCGCGGTCGTTGATTCACTTATCAGAGCTCACAATTGTAACACTCAAACGGGCGTCGCGCGACCAGTTAACCCAATCGAATCGCTCGCAATCAACATCTGTCAAGGGACGTCAATGACAGGCATCAGCGAAACAATTTTTCGCCTCGTGTTGTGGCAATACCAGCCACTGCGGATCCCACTTGACACCAATGTCCAATCACACAGAGGGATTGTCCAACTCATTTTTACAAGCCATGCGCTTAGTTCAAACATTTCGCGCTAGGAGACGTGCGGGTTGAAGTTGTCAGCGATTTGCAAAGGTAAACACGGAAATATTTAACAAATGCCCAGTGTTGCCATTTGGCGATTTGGCGCCAAACAAAACAAAATGATTAAAAAATAACAATGAAAAGTATATCATATTTCTAGTATTTTATTTATAAATTATTATTAAATAATTTTTTCATTGACTCTTCGTTATAAACTTTTAATTAAAACTAATCGAAAACTATAAAATATATATGTAACAATTTTACATGTCATCTAATATTTCATAAACAAAATTTTCATCTTCAACTGACTCATTTTCCGCTTCTACTGATAATTTAGTTGAAGTGGGATATACGACGTCGTACTTGAATTTACTCGGATACTCGGATTCGCAATAATATAGTGTCTGTAATTTTTACTTTTGTAATTAATAAAGAAAGAAGAAAACATGTAAACATTTATTTTTATTCAAAGAAATATTATTTATGGCATTTAATTTGAAGTCGCCCAACTGTTGACATCTATTGGATGTTTGGCGACATACGAATAGACAAGTAGCGACGATGCGCAACATTTTCCTAGCAATCCTGCAAATGCCATTGTCCTTTCAGTTATCTCTTACATCTGGAGTAATAAATCCAGAAAAGCAAAAAGAAACTCAATGGTCAACGAAAACCGAAAAAAGTAAAGAAAATCGATTCAATTTTTGTATTTTTTACTCAAATTAAATGACCTGTTTGTTTTATATTGTTGCTTTTGGTTTCTTTCGTTTACTTTTGAGATTTAATTTTTAAAAAAATTTGTTTGTTCGAAAACATATTATTAGTCCTCATGTGTACGACGAGAATTCGCGTATTAATTGAAAACAACAAACAGATGAAATAAATTTTTTGTATCATGGTTATTTTTGTTACAGGAAAATTGTAAAACGGAAGAAAGATGCCTAGAAAAAAACAAGATCCCACGGTAACAGCGAAAAAAAGACGCCATCGTTTAACATTGGCTGAAAGAAAGAAAATAATTGTAAAAAGTGTAGCAGGGAGCTCGATCGGTCGAGTAGCTCAAGATTTGAACATCTCTCCTGAGGCTGTATCGCAAGTTTTGAAAACTGCAGGTGGTTTGATTAAGCCAGAAAACGAAGGTGAAAGTCAAAGTTTGAAAAAGAAGGTAAACATTTTTATGTTGCATTTTTCAGTCTTATATTTGAAACTTAAATTGTTTGAAATATAATGTAGTTTATTTTAAAAAATGACGAATAGAAATAGTGTAACAGATGGTATTGAAATAAATAGTGGATAACAATCCGTTGAATAAAATAGTTTACAATTTTTTGTTTAATATTATTAATTTTTCTGTCATTTTTTATTCATATATCTTTCACGTCTCATTAAAAATGTTTGTTTATCTTTTCAGGGTGATTTATCAGTCGTAGAAAAAGCGATTTTAATATGGTACAAACAACAATGTTCCTTAGGCAAATTAATTTCAACGCAAAAGTTTCGGAATAAAGCAATGGAATTTTACCATAAAATAAACAACAATGAGTTGTTTAAAGCGAGTAATAGCTGGGTCGAAAGTTTCAAGAAACGACACCAAATAACGAATTTGTCAATCGACAGCAATGATCCAGACAAGACCGCAAAAATATTTTCTAAAAAAATGAAGCGCTTGCTATTAAACGAAAACATCGATCCAGATGTACTTTTCAACGTTGATGAGGTGCTGCTCTCTTGGAGAACATTTCCATGTAACCTGGTACAAAAACCTGATACTGGATTTGATCGAATTTCGATCATTACCTGTTGCAATGCAAGCGGAACAGTCAAAATTCCACTTGTTATTGTAGGGCGGGAAAAATTTGAAGCAGAAGAAGATTCAGATTATTATTACAACTATCAACCCGAAGGACTTGTTGATGAAGAAATTTTTAAAAATTGGTACATGAAAATTTTCAAGAAGTTTTGTTCGGGGGAGAAAAAAAAGTGCTACCTGATACTTGATAATGCACCGCCTCATTTCGCTAGCGTGGTAAGAGAGATTGAACATCAATGAAAAATTGTAGTTGACATTCTTTGTAACTTGCATTCTTTTGTACCAATATTTGTTTCTCATTTTTTATATTTTTTTCAGCTTGATGATGATAAAGAATCTTGTGAAATTCGTCGACTTGGATTGGAGATGAATCCGTTGGTCCAACCCATCAACAAAATCGCCAACAAGCTCAAAATTGCATACAGGGCAAAGCTGATGAACCAATTTAAAATAGGATTAAAAGTGAACGTGGAGATTTTCTTAAAAAACTGGAAACTTCCAGATGCATGTCGACTATTGACATCGTCGTGGGAACAAATGCAGGGCCAACAGATTGAAGAAGCTTGGGGAACAAATTATGACATCCCTTTGGATCTGAAGATCCCAAGAGAATTCATTATAAAAGTGAGGAAGATGCCAGGACTCAGTTGGTGCAGTATTCTGAAAATCCGAGAGTGGTTTGCGCAGGACCAAGGTCATGCTTGGAAAGTGCTTTCGGACGATGAAATCATCGAGAAGGCCAAGCAAACCAGCGCTGAAGAGTCAAGGGAACGTCTAAACAAAAACAACAACAATTCAAATTGTTCTATGGCTGAGTCATCTATTAAGATCAAAGAGGAAGTTTTGGAGTTGGTGGACGATTCCAATATGATGACTTATCCAGAAGAAAGACAAAATTTGGACTGTATGGAAAATGTACCCTCAAAAAGCGATGCTCTGAGAGCGTTAAATACGATTCAAAAGTGGATTCAGAGTAAGACTGATGGTGACCAAAGACATTGTTATTTATTTGATCAGATGAGAAAAATAGTTGAGGACGGTAGTTAAGATTTAATGTCTGAAGAAGGTTACAAATTAAAAAAATAGCAGTCAGAAAAGTTTATTTTGATATGTATATATTCACGAAGCAATAACGTGTCATTTCATTTATGAATATTTGTAATCTCTTGTACTTGTATTACAATAATTTAACTTGTAAGTGTTCAATTGATATAATTATATTTGTTTAGTCCCTTGTTCAAATACTGTAAAAGAAGAACAGCTTATGAGAGAATGTTTATCAACTAAGTTAATAAGTCAGTACTTTTCTATGCACATCTTTTATTTTTATAATTATATTATTTAAACATCTGTAAGTTAACTACAATGATGTAAAAAACTTGATTTCTGTAATTATATCTGATATTTTTTTTATTGAATCTAGTTCTCTTATTCTATAACAAATTCAGTAACCAATCAATAATTGTTTATATTTTATAATCATCATTTATTTAATAAGAGTCTTCGGGATGCCTAATTCTTCGTCTGTCCATTCATCTGGCTTTGGGAATGGGAATTCACCCTGAAAAAAAATGAACAAAATAAATTATTATTTTTAAAAATACTTATTCAATATTTTAAAACTGTATGCTGACTTACAATTAAATGACCGTAGTCATGATAACAGTGCCACAAGATCCACCACCACATGAATCCGCCTGCCAGTTCAGCCATAATCAAAAATTTGAAATCAGGATTACCGGGTGCTGGTGCAGGTTTTGTTGACCGGTAACACCATCTGAAAAAAAAATGTAAATAAGATTCTGTGTACAAATCAAAGTCAAGTCAAAATATGAACCATGCATTTTAAATAATATATCAGTAAGGCGATTCTTAAATTATAGTGCATTTGGTTTATGTTGAGATTGATAAATGAATATTTTGTCAAAAATATGTTATGACAAGTGTTGTATAATGGTTTGTTGATATACTCACACTTCCCCAGAACTCGACCGCCGAATCTGCGGGAGCACTGTTGACTTTTGAGCGGACAACAGTAGCCCAGCCGACCTGAATAATCCAAAACTCCTGGACATCGACATTATTCAATAAAATGTTTATCTTCGGAGAGTATCAATTTTACTCTCCGAAAGAGACCTCGAAAATTGAGTCTGCTAATCGTGTTTTGTAAGCTGTCACGACACCTGCCGGTTCAATTGTTAAATAACAATCATTCGGTTGCAAAACCAATTTTAACCTACAAATTGAAAAAAATGTCATCATTCAACAAAAAAATATATAAAATTGTCAAATTATGAATTTAAAATAGACTTCAATTTGAATTAAATGTTTGTAAAATTGATTAACATCAAATAAATTATAAGAATCGGGATTGTTTATCCTTATCATTTTTGGTAAACAAACAAAGTACGAGATACCTAACGAACAATCGAGAAAGTCGGTCTGTCCGACAGATGTCACTACATGATTGGTTCGGGCAACCAATCGAACGGCGTCTTCGACAAAATTCAAATCGCCTCCTGTTTGTATCGTTATTTTCAAATTGAGTGCCACACAGTGAAGAGACAAGTTTCGTCAAGTAATTAATACCGCTTTCATTATTTTACAATTACTCTGTGCTACAATTTGGAAAACACAGTTTTGGATTCGTAGTCGTTGCTTAGATTGCAGCACAAACAAAAAGACGTTGAATTTCGGGCGTCGCGTCGAACGCAACAACCGGTTTGTTATTGTTTCACGTGACTGTAAATACGTTACGATTTCAAATTCGGTAGTGTGATTTCGTCTTTGGTTATATTATTTTTGCAGGATTTTCGGATCGAACGAGCTGAAAAAAAATCACACCGAACCGGAAGTCGGATTGAATTTTAAACTTTCACTCGGAAAGGGTCCCGGAAACGTTTGTACCCTCAAACTCTCTTCATCACACAACAACCATGTCGGATGAGATTTATTATTCCAGCAAATACTACGATGATGACTACGAATACAGGTATTTAATTTTCATGACAACATTTCCGTTGGATTGTTGACATTACGTTCTCTATCAGATAAGAAAAGTAAACAAATTGAGTTGCAAATGTAAATAAAATATAATAACTTTGCAGACATGTTGTTTTACCAAAAAAAATGGAGGGTGTTGTTCCGAAAACACATTTGATGTCTGAAACAGAATGGAGGTCAATTGGTGTCCAACAAAGTCGTGGATGGGTTCATTACATGATCCACCAACCAGGTAAAGTTTTAGTTTACTTATGCACTTATTTTATCATTTATATATATTTTATTTTGCTTATTATTCAACAAGTTCTAAAAAAATGAAAACTCAAAAATATTTTTTTTTACAGAACCTCATGTCCTCCTTTTTAAAAGGAAAAGGACGGATACAGAGTCTGAAAACAAAAACTAAAATTAGGATATCACTCGAAAGCCATTCAGTCTTGGATTCTGATATGAAAAAAGGCCCCAAATTCACGAACAAACAAACGTTAACAGATTTCACATTCTGAAAGGTTTTTTGTATAGCAGTCAGAAAAGGCGTACCACCTCCGAGTTTGTTTTTATATGTATATATTTACGAAGCAATAACGTGTCATTTCATTTGTGAATATTTGTAATCTCATTTAACTTGTAGTACAATAATTTAACATGTAGTTTGTATTAATTCTTTGTCTTTTTTTATTTTTATAAATAAAGTGTTAAGTTGATAATGACTGGATCATTATTTCCTTGTTTCTTTATTCTATGTTTATTTCATCATTTCGAAAAAAAGAAAGAAAAAAACATTCTTCGAAAATCACTTCAGAATGTTGGAACAAAATTAAGATTTATGGTATTATAAATAGTTAGAAAGTATTTAAAAGTACGTAAAAGTCTTCAGAAAATTCATTCAAAAAAAGAAACCTATTTCTGATAAAACTTTGAGTTTTGTTTCGTTTGAACAAAAAAATCAAGCCTGCAATGTATATAAAAACATTGACAACCATTGTTGTTCTATTAGAAAATATATTATTTTAAATTATTGAAAAAATATTGTTTAATATACTTTATTTAATGTAAAATTAAAAGTTTTGGAATGATTGTATCTAAAGTATATTTTATTTAGATCACGTCCGTCAAACCGCCAGCATTCTTATTAAACAAGTAACCAAGAGATAAAATTTACAATTTGAAAAATGAATACTTAAATGTATACAATACAGTAATATACAATTCAATGGACAGCCTATGAGTTGCGAATAAATAGTATCGTTGCCCTTTGCTAATTATTAACGCCACTCTTTCCGGTTCATTGAAACTTACAAATACAAATTGAATACCAAACTGTTTTTTTTCGCGTAGATAGAACGACTTGTCAACTATTCATATCGTAGCGTTTATGTTATGTTAATATCAATTGTACTTATGATTTTTACAGATTTTATTATAAATAATTAATGAGTGCTTATAAACGAAAACAAAAATTGTGATTTAATACGTCCGAGTGTTCACTTCACTTTTTCCCCATCTTGTAATTTTTTCAGCTGTTTTTCTCGCATACGTTCTGCATCCCTGTTAAAAAATAACATTCAATTTATTGAAATAAATTGTTGCATGTTTAATTTTGTATTATTGTTTGTTTACAATTATACATATTTTTATAATTTCTTTTTGTTCTGTTTATTTACCTTTGCTTTCGTTGCTCTAAGGATAGTCCTTTATTGCTGTCATGGTCTGCGGCCTCTTTTTTTTGGTTTTTTTTCTGGTTTTTTGCTCGAGCAAGTTCACGTTGATTTCCACCTAAAAAATGTCAAATTTGAAAAAAATCTCAATGTGTGTTTAGGTAACTAAACAAAATAATTAGACTAAGAAACGAATTAAATTTGACCGAGTGGATTTGATTTTCGAAAAACTCAAATAAAATGAATACAAGTGTTTGTTAAGCTGATACCGACCAAAATAGGTAACGGTCTATTTTGACCAGGCTTAAAGTAGATTTTTCTGGAACATCAATTGCTTCTTATTCAAAAGACTCGATTGATTGACTTTTATAATTTTAACGTTTAAGATATTGATAATTTTATTTTTAAATTAATTGATACAACGTTTAATAAATAAACAAACAAAATGCCAAGGTAATATGGTGGCCGATGTTACAATTTTAGTTGTGCGCCCACTTTTGAATATAACCTAAAATTTTTCTAATTTCAAATATTTTTTGATTAGTTATCAAAATTCATTGCAAAAAGAAACGAGATTTATTTTAAAATTTTTATAAGATATTAAAAAACAATAATTAATACTTTGAGAACGTCAGTTGAAACAAAATAATTTGGACTGGTTGGAGGAAAAAAAGTGTTTAATTCGGATGAGAACAAAAAAACTTACGAGTCATGATTTGGGGGATTCTTGATCTCCGATAGGCAAGGAAACGAAATTTTGATACGTGAAGATGCACCGTGCTGCTCGAATGTTGTTGTGCCGACGATAATTTCAGGCTCTTTGAAGTACACAAAATAAGTCATTTATGGCGTCGATAAACTAGAAAAACAAAAAGGTTATACGTCGAACGCCTATTGCGCAGGTGTGCTGCGCACTTTCATAACAATCTTCCAATTAATAAGCAGAAAAATCGTAAAAAGTTTAACTTTTACTAATTTACAAAATATTTTCAATAACACAGTTTTACAAATTAAAATGATTTTTAGTATTTCGAAGATTTGAATTTGTTTTTTTTTTTTCATCCTGACAACTTAACACAAAAGATGAATTCAATCGTAGATGGCGCCACCGAATGGATGATAAACAAGTGTTGAAGTTTTGGGACACATTTAGTTTGAGTTGGGATATCTGCTAGTTTGCATCAGTTTGTTTTAACCGAGAGTGACGTCAAGCTGTGGCGGAGTTAAAAACAGTGTTGCTAGTTGTATAATTTGCCTTGTAAGCCAAATATTAGCCGAGTTTATTTTTTAGATCGGTACAATGTCCGGGTTTACCGAGAACGCTTTAGTGAAAAAACTTGCCGATCTAAATCCGTCGCAACAGAGCATCCAAACGTTGTCGTTATGGCTCATACATCATCGAAAACATCACCCGACAATCGTCAACGTCTGGTTCAAAGAAATGTGTAAAGGTGAGAACATGTTTCTGCTATCTTATTTCGTCTTACTGTTTTTGTTTCTTCTCATCAACATTTGACAAGGAATAAACAAAACTGGCAGTCTTCGATTAACGTGCACAATTTTGAGCAAATGTAACATTTGAGGTTATGTAAGGTAAATAGCATTGAAACAAGTTTTTTTTCATCTTCACATGTTTTTATTTTTATGTTTCCGGCATTTTTTTGATATTATAATTTTTGACATTGTTTTTTTATAATTCCATACTCGTTTGGAAATCAATGTTTTTTGTGTCAATGATATACTACATGTTTGCTCAAATGAACGTCAAAACAAAAAAACAATAACTTTATTGCTTACGAATGCTTTAATTTTGGATTTCTTCTTTTGACAGACGTATTTTAAATGAAAGTAATTTATTTTTCATGAGCCCACATGGTTGCAGAAAAATATAAAATAGTATAAATTTCTACAATTAAGAGGATTTGAGAAATTAAGATAAATTGTTTTGTTCTGTGCAAATCAAAAGATAATGCAACGTAGATATAAAATTCTGTATTACAGGCGAAACAGAAGATTATATAATATTTCAGAAAGACTTTCATTTTATATTTAATTTAATTGTTTGGATGAATACTGTTTCTGAAATGAAAAGTTTGTTTTTGATTAGAAATTAAAGAAACAACAAAATAGACTGAGGAATTTGAAGAAAACAGATTGAATTTGATTTGAAGCGGAAAAAGTGTCCATCAATAATTCTGTTATAATCTTATAGAGTATGATTAATTCCTGGACTTGTCTATTGCTTTAAAGTTTAGGGATTTTTCATACATTCATTGATTTCCTAATCTGACAATATAAAGAATAATCATTTGTTCTACAAAAAAGTTACAGATAACATGAAAGACATTTCTCCGAATTTTTCTTTTGCCATTTTTTTTCTCAAAATTATATTCATATGTTATTATTTTATCTGTTAGTTTCAGATTAGAATATGAATTTTAAATATATTGACTCTTCATGGACAAAACACAACTTTTAAAAATAAAAACATTTAAAAAATAAATTAAAATAATCGAGGTTGAAATAATTTATTGAAAAATATGTTGCATCAATATTAATTCATAATTTCTATTTTTTCAGCTAAAGACAACCGTAAATTGATGTATATGTACCTCGCAAATGACGTCATACAGAACAGTAAGAAAAAGGGTCCTGAATTTGGCAAAGTATTTGAGACAGTCCTGCCAAAAGCCTTCGATCACATGAAACGATTTGATGCGAAAACGCGGGATCGTTTAGAAAGATTATTAACCATTTGGGAAGAGCGAGGCGTTTACGATAAGGCACAAATTGTAGAATTCAGGAGCGCTTTCAATCCTCAAAATACATACGTTCGAGAGGCTGGCACACCTCCTTTGAAAAAGAAATTTAAACCCGATCCTGAGAAGGTAACATATTTATAAGTTGAATTTATAATATATTTCAAAAATCAGTAAGAAAAAAATTGTAACGAAAAAAATGTGTTTTAATTTCTTGAGAATTATTGTCAATTCTTATATTCGGTTTTTCTTTTTTATTTTTCAGAGGGAAAAAGAAAAGGAAAAGGAGAAAGAGAAGGAGAAAGAGAAGGAAAAAGAAAAGGAAAAAGAGAAGGAAAAGGAGAAAGAGAAGGAAAAGAAAGAAAGGAAAAAATCTGAGACTGAAATTGAAATCGACGGGACAAAAGAATTGCATGTGACATTAAGCCCGAAAACCCCAGCCGGAGATCCTCCCGAAACAGAAGAACTCATCAAAGCTTTGATGGTTAATAATGTTTTAATAAATATTATACAGATTGTAAAGATATTAATAAAATACATTTTCCTGGCTACTAAAGACGATATACAAAACAATACTTTATTCTGCACAATTAAATCTAATACTTGAGTATATGTACTCTGTTTTGTTATACAGGGTGTTCCAGATCACCCGTATCACTTATACACTCACATACCCTTTAATGTGGTACGATTGGTATGAAACACTCCGTATACAAATTGTTTGGATTTATATAATTATATTGATTTGATAGAATCGGTGCATACAATCTGATTGTTACATTTTTCATTTTGTATGTACCTTTTATAAAAGACGCAAATATCTTTTCAATGTCAAATTGTGGGTAAATTGAATGTTTAAACTTTGTATCTATTTTATGAATTGAAAAAAGTATGCCTATTCTAGATTACCAATCATGAATCGGTAATGTGGTAATATAAATTTTTTTTTCTTATCTCCTCGCGCTGAAATAATTTTTTCATTCTTTATGCGGGTTACATTTAAAGTTTTTTCTTAATCAGTAAGAGTTCTTGTTTTTTTTTCATTATTTTAAAATAAACAAATAAAATAATTAACTCAACAAGTACTTTTGTTGATTTGAATCACTTTCATTTTTACTGCGTTTCGATATAATTGTCCTTACAACATTTTTCTTTTATTATTTCATTTTCAATTTTTGTTTACATTTTTTATTTTACGAAGTAATCTTTTTTAAATTCCCACTGGATGAAATCATCTGAACTATTACTACATTCTCATAAATTTGAAACCAGGAAATATTAGGATTTTTTCATGGACAAAATAAATGATACATTTAATGAATTGAATTGTTAAGAGTTAATGAAATTGTTATGACTGATTGCAGGAATTCGAAAACACAGCTTCATCAGACGCAGCAGTGAGAGAACGTATCGCGACTCTTCCACCTGAGGTTTCAGAAGTATCTCTTTTAGCTAATTTATCCGATCGAGCCGCGGCGGATCGATTGAGCATTGCTGTGAATGAAGCTGCGGCGTTATTAGCTGACTATAATGGGCGATTACAAGCTGAAATGGAGGATAGAAGAAAACTGTTAACGATGCTTCGAGATTACACTCTGGCTCAGAGACAATTGCTCCAACAAGCCCAGCAGACATTGGAAGTACGACTTTTTTTTCTTCAAGTACAATTTGTTGGGGCGCAATTTCTAAAATTCGTATTTCTTTATTTCATCAGGATTACAAAGAAAAACTCAAAAAAATCTGTTTGGTGCGATCGGAGGTGAAATCACATATTTCGAATCTTCCTGACTTGACGCAGCTTCCTGACGTGATGGGAGGATTGGCTCCGTTGCCATCGGCCGGGGACCTCTTTTCTTTACACTGACTTTGAAAACCAAAATGCAAGTGCCGTCACGTTGTGCAGAGTAGAATAGAATTGCTAATTATCATTATGTTGCAAATTGTTTGATCAATTATGAAAATCATGTATAGTTTGATTCAAAAATATTTTTAAATATGAAGAAAACAAACCAAAAAAGAAACTGCGAATGATAAATTAATCTCAATTTTATTATGAATTGTGTACGAAAAACACAATCGTAAGAGTATACTAAACTGCATGACAAATTTGTGTGCAGCAAAAGAGCAGTCGTTGGTAAGAAATATATTTGGTCCGAGTTTAAGGATCAATTTTGTCAGTGCTCTAGCCGGATGAATTGTGTTCAGTACTTTTACGTAAAGCTTTTTGATCGAATTGAATGTATTGAGAATCTTTCCACACAATCTTTACTATATGCAAAATCCAACTGATGAAAATTTAATGTATGCGCCAGACTTTGGGGATGACTTTGGGGATGTACTCGATGAAATCAAATTGTTACAGCTAAATTGTGTATAAATTAAAATAATAAAATTAGACTCAAAGTATTTTGTAACATTATGTATAATTATGTGCACACAATCATATTATTAATGATTATTGCAACCTATGTACATATAAAATTTATTATAGAGAAAAAAAGGTTATTGTAAAAAAAAAAAAAAATTACAATAAACATAAATTGAGATTTAATATCACAATTGAGTTCAACTTTATTTGACATATCTTGTAATTCAAATTTTGCAAGATGTCAGTACAAAATTTCTCGGCGATATCCGACAATCGAATTCTGCTTTGAGCGTAGGTTTCAAGTTCAGTTCGGAAAGATACAGAAATCTGTCAAGTAATACAGCAGTTTCCACCAGAGGGGCAAGCATCAGCCGTAAACAACCAAAATATAAAACCTCGTTCCATCGCTCCAACATTCTAAAACAATCTTCGTTATTGGTTTTAGAAAGGACAGCCGAGTTTTCAAACTCCGTATTTTCTAGTGCCAATGAACAGTATCTATAAAAAAAGTTTAATTAGACATAAATATCTTGAAGTAAACAAAAAAACCTGCATGAAATAACCCGTAATGGTTTACAGGTTCTATTAATGACCAAAATTTAAAAATATTTTACATGTAATCTAACATCTAATGCCAGATACTTGCATTAATAGATTTTCTGATTTTAAGATATTTTATGAAAATTGATTTATGAAATTAACATTAATGCTGCTATGTAATTCAAATGTTGTGTATGCAGTTGACCAATGTTAAATAATTTAAATTCACAGAAAAAGTAGCATCAAGGACGGACAAATGAATCACTTTGTTGTATTGATGCATGGGTACAATATCAAAATCTATCTACAAAATTAAATACCTACAATAATGAATATACATATGTATATTTTTTTAATAAAAAATAAAAAATTATTTAACTTGTACTTAACTGTTCGAATGAAGTTCCATCTTTAAGTTTAACGCTTCTTAAATGACCGTGACGATTGTTAACATTCTCTTTAACTAAGAGATATTCTAAGGCAGCTCTGTATGTGTGAATCTAAAATTAACAAGAAAGTAATTATTTAAACACAAAATATAAATCAAATTAAATTAATCGCAATCAAGGTATTTTTGCTCTTTTCATTTAACCTTCAAATCATCACAATGGCCGGACTTGATTTTATCAAAATGTTTTTCTTTAGCATGGCAAGCAACTTCCAGAGCATTGTATGACAGTTTATTGTCAAGGATCTTTGACACGAACGCACTCAATGGATATCCATTTTTCTCCTGGCATGTTTCACTGAAAAAAGATGTAGAAATAATACATACATTAAATAACTCTAGTGCGAAGAAGTGAGCAATTGCATTGCGATTATTTATAATAGAAGGATTTGTTACCCAACAGACAGCTTCATATAGCAACATCCAATAATACACAAAAATCTTGCTTCGTTACAACTGCTATACAGCCGCATCAAATTCACTGCCAAATCGCCGCAAGGATGCAGACCAACAATTCCAAATCCACTTTGCAAATCGAAATTATTAACAACTTTGTTTATCAATTTTGACCGCACATTTGTTGCATCAATTTTAGCAGCTAAGTGTTGTGGCTTTTTGAAATTGAAGTTCTTGTCACATTTCTGCATTGTTACTGACACCTCTTCATCCCATTTTCTGAAATGAAATCCATTAATATAAATATATATAAAACATATAAATATTGATAAAATAAATAGTAATTACATTTTAAATAACAAAGAGAAAATAATATTCGAAGAAAAAACAGTTTAATGTAAAAAATCTAAACCAGTAAATTTCGAAAAATGAATAATCAAAATTGTTTAATTGTTTGTATACCTCGCTTGTTGCAGTAAAATTTCATTTTGCTCCACACAAATTACTTGCATATCACAGTTGACTGCTAAAACTCTGGACAGATGTCCCATGCCAGCTCCAACATCGATGACACAATGACAATCTGTTACCTCCGATAACTTGGATATAATCTACGAAACAAATTGATTTTAAAAATTATAAAGGGAGAAGGCATTTCTTTTTAAATTCAGATATACTAATTTGACAGCGAGAACTTAAATTCTAAATTCGGAGATGAATCCTTTTTTTCAATTAAAACTTAAAATTGATCAAATCTATCGAAAATGTATTTTTATGCACCTTTCCTAATGTTCAATTCTATATTTACAATATTATTTGACGAGAAAATGATGAATTGGAAAAATCATTTATTATTTATTATATATTAAAATGAAAAATTTTATGATTCAGCCTCCTATTTTTGTACCACTTGATTTTTTATACTCGTATTAGTACACCTAAATTTTTTCAATTCTTTTAACCATCTGATTAAAAATTCACTTTATCCTCCCTGTAATGAAAAACATTTTTATAAGTTTACATTTTTCTAAATATTAGTTTTTACCTGAGCAACTTTTTTAATCTCGTAACGTTTTTTTATCTTAACATGTTTCAACAACAATCTACTTAGTTTTTCTTCCAAGTTCAAATTTTGTAGTTTCAACTTGGATTCAGCTTCAGTTTTTTCATAAATTTGATTCGATGTATCGTTTGTACGTAAACAATTCAACGCAAATTTGTCATTATGATTGCGTTTGATTTGCAATGTCTCAGTGACCTGGCGCAGAGCTAGCAGAGATAGCGGCAAAACAGTTCGTGCACTAAAAACCAATAATTATACATTATTAGTTCTGGAAACAGTATTACTGAAACATAATAATTATTACTAAGAAAATAGTTGCTCCATTTCATGAATTATTTATTGTTCAATAAACGCCTAGCAATTATATTACAAAATGATGTAATAAAAAAACAAAAAATTTGTTTTGCTCGAATTTTACCTGTTTTTTTCTCCTGAGAGCCAGTTTCCCAATTCGTTTGGGGTCATTTGTTTCAGTGACTTTTGCCATGTCAATGGTAGTTTTGACCACAGATCTTCGTAAAAAAAATCCTACAAATAAATTTATAAATTACAAAATGTATCAAATGTTATGAAATATTCAAATTGTACATTTTTGCGTTACTTCATTTCTAGGTTAATTTTTTGCACAGATTAGTTTAAGATATCAAATAAAAGTTTATAGAAAAATAAATAGGCTTAATTTATCACCACTATGTAAGCATTCAGCAACCAGCCATAGTTATTCAGTACTTGGTATATTTTTTCAACTACAATTCTTGTTCCGCAGCATGTTTTACAATAACAAAAACAAACATTGTCAGCCATGTGGAATCGTTGACAGTTTTAGCTTCCAACAATCATAGATAGGTGGCGTTTCAGATACAGGCTTTTTTATCTCTTCGCTTTCAAACCAAACGACCCACCAGTTAATGTTAAAAGAAGTAAAACAGCAAACTCATCATTTTTTAATGAAACCAAATTCGCTAAAATGTTTTTTATATGTTTTTGTTGTTAATTATATTTTTTCCGGGTCAATAAAAACAAACTAAGATTGACAAACGTGTTGCATGGGGTAATAGATTTTTTTTTCTGAAATGATTGTTTGTGTAACTATGGCATACAATTAATCGCACGTAATCGTTGATGTTTACACTGAAAAATTCACACGGCTTGGATTGAATTCAATTTCTAACCTAATTCACTTTTTCAGATAAAAAAGGATGCAGTTTAGCAACATTGCGTCGTTATCTCGTGGCGAAGATGAAGTTATTTATGAGAGCCGTGGAGTTCGCTTGTAATAGTACACCTCTTCCACGCATCTAAATGGAACACACGACTTTTTGCAACACTTTTTATATGCAATCAAATAAATAGCTCTATTACAAAGCGATCCCTGTGACTCTAAGATCATGCCATCAACGCAATACAATCAGTATTGCATGCAAAAGCCATTCGTTATAAAAAATATTCAGAATCATTTTAAACACAATGTGGTTCTAAATAAAAAGCGCATTATTTCTCATAAGAATTACGTACAGTGTGTTTTTTGTTTTTAACAGTATATTATCATTTAATTTTCCTATTTAAATGACAAGTCTTAATAAGACTAAAAGAAAAGAAAAGTTGTAAGACTAAATTATACATTTACGTTTTTGAGCTCAAAAAGCCGCCGGACAACAAAATTGCAACAATTCTCGAAAACTTCCTTGTTTGTTTTCTCAGCGACCTTCCTGTGATTAAAATGAAATCATAAAAAGAAAACATTCTCAAAATTAAAAAAAAAAAAAAAATTACTACAAACTAGAATGGTGAGTAGATGGGAAGTAAGAGATAACATTTTAAGTTCTAAAAGAAGAAGAAAAATATAATTTAAAAAGTAAGAGTGAGTATAGGTTTAATTGTTGATGAAAAATTGAAGTATGTAAATTTGCACGCGAGGGAAAGTGCAGTGTCGCCGAAATAACGGTTTCGAGGATGGCCAAGGAGGAAGCGTTGATTACATGGCAATTATGTTATCGCGGCGTGAGAAAAATATAACGGTGCAGAGAGGAGACGACGTTTATTATCATAGTCAAAAATTTACGAGGTCATTTTGTACGTTTGTAATTAAAATAAGTACGTAATAATGGCGAATTCGTAATTATCTGCGACGTTCCAGTTTAGCCACTTTCACTGGTCGACGCGGAGTTACGTTGGTTGGTTCGCACTGGCGTCGCAAAGCAGAGCACATCCTTTGCAAAACTCAATTCCGCTTTGTGTATATCCTCGGCCGGCGGCGCACTTTCATGAGAATCCAATGTAATCCACCACCTTATCGGCCCTCGTTAAATCCTTTCTTTTCTCTATTACATTCGTCAGACAATAGGCCACCACGTGTAACCATTTTCCACAACTTATTATATCTTTCGAATACCCTCAAGCCTCAATCATTTCGAATCAATTGTCAATTTCTTTCTAACAATTTTGTTTCTTTTTTCATTATTTTTGTGATACTGTCGGACAGATTGCAATGCAAAAACGATGCAATTTTAAATGGAATCGCTTGCAATTTTTTTATTCTTTTCTTTGTTAACGATAAAATATTATCAGGAGATACGGCAGTGTTTATGGTCAAGTATGAAAAAAGTGTGAAGATGAGACAGATGCCCAGCTTTTCACTTTAGCTGAAAAATCATTGAATAACGCTTTGGGATTCATAAGATTTGCGAATGTTTATTAATTAATTATAAATAAGTACGAGAAAAATCAAAATCAAAACTGAAATTGAATATGAGCAAAGTATGTTATTTATGAAAAAATAACATGTATGAATTTATAAAAAGTGATTCTTTTTTTGTACATATTTATGTACTTCACGTTCACAAGTTCACATTGCTTTCAGAGTACTTTTATTTACTTTTATTTTTGAACAAATTATTCATTTTTTATATAATAAGAAATTTTTACAAACGAAATTTTGACATTTTTGTATTGTATACACTCCTTTGATATAAAAATTGCACCTGTACAATTTGATAAAATTGGTTAAAATCAACAAATTTGGATCTTTTATACTTTGTACTCTCAAAAGCCTATAAAGATAAAAAATTTGGGTTATTATATTTTCATTTTATATTACCTTTATTAAACGAAACAAATATAAATACATTAAAATACAATTTGTACAATACTTCATGAATAATGCTCATCTAAAATATAAGTATTTGATTTTAAGTTGAAATTATGAAAAATATAACATTAAAAAAAATTGCATTACAGCCTTTCAAGTAGACTTGTAAAACATTTTCATAAAAAATATGTCATAATAATGTCAAAAAGAGACTATGAATGTCCTATATGGTCTTTTAGGTGAAACTTGATTTTTTTAGTTCCTTTTTTTATAAAAGTATCTGCAAACTTCCAAGGTATTGCACGTTTTTTTAAATAAAAATGTATGTATTGATCAGTACGTTATCTATTGATGAGTTTAAAATTTGAAAAGGGCCAAATTTGTAGCTTTCTAAAGTTAATCTTCAATTAAAATTGTATTAAAAATAAATTACATCAAATTATGTATACTATTTAAATAATAAAAAATTATCTTCTCTTTCCAATTAGCAGTCGCTTTTTATAGGATGTAATAGTTTGTGTATATAAATCGGACAGGATGGAAAGTTTAAATGTTATCCTCAGCTTGAAATAAAACATGATAGCAAAAATTTCATCGCTGATTACATCTATCCAAGATTTGTGTTCGTTGAGGATATAAAAAAATACAATTTCAAGGCAGAGGTAAATTTGTCTCTTAGTATTTATTGAGCGATGAGTTTTGACTCGGGGATTCGCATTCAGCGCATCAAATTACTCACATAAACTTTCACTGATTTTTAGCGTATTTACATGACGGCGCGGTGTACTATTCAAAAATTCGCTTATCTCGCTGGCGAGCTGCACGAAATGACGCGTTTACACTCTAGGTCACAGTCACCACGTTGCAACCAAATATACAAACATTGTCGTCAAACTAAAAAGTTATAGTTTCAAGAAGAATACAAAAAATTAACTTTCAAATGAAAGTCGAAAAATGGATTTAACTTCTATTTCAGATTGCAACTACATAATTAATAGCTTTGTAACTGTTACTGCCTCTAATCATAGGTTCAATTGAACCCGTTTAAAAATTTTTTAAAAATGTGGTTTGTTAAAAATAGTAGCTTGAAAAATTGTAGTTTAAAAAATTGTAGTTGGAAATCGAAAGGCAACAAATTTTGATCAGCAACTTTCGTATTGTTTCAGGAAAGCTATATATATTTTTGATGAATCACAAACAAATAGAAGGGCAGCAACTGCAGTTCATAGTTTTTAAAACGTGTTTTCTAGGATTGATTGCAGCTGTAAAAAGTAGCGGATAACAGTTTCAATTGTGTTGCGTTACATAAGAAAAATGAGTCGTGTTGTTTAAGTTGTGAGAAGATCGATTAATCTGTATCAGAAGAAAGTCGACAAAGAAAGTGCAAACAAAGATGTACGATTGACGGATGCAAAAAATATCCCAAGAGAAATATGATCTTTTCAATAATCATTGAGAGACATTGTTAGATTGCTGATTGAAAAGAAAAAAAATCAGATTTACAAAGAAATAATAAATGAAATAAAAAATATTATATTAATTAAAAAATTGAAAAAAAAAAAATAATTTTCAATCTGTCTGCTTATTTAATTTTCTCATGTAATTTTTTTTACTGCGAAATGAAAATTTTCACGCAATTTTGCAAGATTGCGTTTGGAAATTAAAATAAATAAGAGGTATTGTTAATGTCACGGGATTTCTAGATTTGGATTAAGGTCGCAGTTAATTGAATTCATATTGTATTCAGCGACATAATACGTTGCAACATTTCTCCATAAGCGAGAGCGTATATTGCACTTAAGGAAACCAATTTTCACATCTTCCATATTAATACGAGAATTTAAATTCCAACCGAGCGCAGATATAGAAAAAAACTCATTACTTAACTTGACACTTACTTTTTTTTATGAACAATGTAAAAAAATGTTGACTAATGCTCATTTGTGTGATTTAGATTCGCCGATTATACGGACATTATTCCTCAAAGACGCAAGAACAAGAAACTGCATCATTATATTATTTTAGATACACCGATTTTGAAATGAAAATAAAAATGAAGAAAGTTGCTGGCGCATTTTTTTCCTTCCTTGCTGGAAGCAAGAGTGAGACATAAACGCACATAAGTGCTTTCGTATGGAAAGAGCAAGTTTTATGAAGTTTTATATACCTGCCGACGCTTTCGATGCTTCTTTTTTTCTCTCTCTTTCCTGACAACATAAATCATGATTAATGCGCTGATATTGTTGAATACAAATTTGTTAATTGTCATCTTCAAAAGTCTCGTTGTTGGTTCAGTTTTTAATTTACCAAATGACATATTCTTATCTTAATTTAATATTCTCTGAATTTAATTGGTCCTTTAAAAGTACATCTTTATAATTATAATTTGGAAATCATAATTTTGTAATTCGTAATTTTGCAATTTTAATTTTATATTTGTAATGTTTAATTTTAAAATCTGTGAAGTTATCCAAGTGGTTATGAAAACGAGATCAAATGAGATGAATCGGCATTAGTCGTTCATCAGCCCAATTGAAGATTAGACCCCATTATACACAATTAATTATATCTGTTTTGTTTTCCTGTGATATAACTGTTTTATGTAACTGAAAAAAGTTTGTATGCCTAATTTCAAGCATTTGAATTTGTGCATGTTTGTAGTTTGAGTGTTATTTCAAGGAAAATGAAAAGATATGGAAAATTTGTTGCTAAAACGCAAACTTTTACCTTCGTTTTGAAAATGAGAAATTACACTTTTTGCGATTGAAAATTTCCGAAGTAAGTAGCACGTGTCAGAGAGGAGAAGCAAAAATGCAAATCTAATTTCAATTCACGGTCAATATCATTTGTTGCGCTTATCTCGAGGAACGCGTGCACTTTTTGTAACAACTAGACATTATTATTAGATGGTACTGTGCGGTGCGCGCGAAATCAAAACTCGACTTTAAGAGTTCAATTTAAATTCTGCACGGCCAGTGTAACATAAACGCTCGCTGCTATTGTGAATTGATAAATATTGTAAATTTGCGTTGCGTCATTCGTGTTTTGTCCGTTTTCATGTACTTTCTCTGCTAAACTGCTTGGACAAAAATCACTATAAAAATAATTCTGGACAAAGTTTAGATAACTTGTGGAACAGTTATAATCCGCGCTCAGTCACGGCATTTGAAGTTTAAAATTGTTCAACTGAAAAGAAAAATCATCTTCTTACTTATACTTTTTTGTCACATTTTTTTTTCTTCCAAATCTGATATGTTCAATTTTTCAATTGAATTTTTTTCTAATTAAACATACACATTTTCTGGAGAAATTTTGCAAAAGCTAAATATCGACTTATGAATTTTTTTAATTATGAGAAATGAAAAGTTTTCAATTTGATTCTTTTTTCAGGTGTAATCAGAGTATGGGTAAGAAATTTCTCTGATAAGAAAAGAAAATCATTAAGAATACCTATATTTATACTGTGGGAAACATCATTTTGGTGCAAAAATCAAGCTTGGTGAATTGCAACAAGTGAACACGACCAATTCTTTGAATGAAAGTGTATAGGCAACGGATTCTATTTTTTACCGTAAACGATTTCAGAAAAATGAATGTCAGATGATTTATCAACGGGATTATGCTGGTCCTGGATGTTTCTTCCACCTGACGAAATTATGAAGCACAGATACGTGGAGTGTCTGAGACGTTAAAAATGAGCCAATCGAGAGAAGAAAAAAATGGGAGTTTCATGATAAATCGGACGAAACCTGTTCCGAAATGGGCAAAGCGGGCCTGGGAATCCCTTTCAATCTGCTTTCTTTTAGAAAAGAGAGGATATCGCGGGATGGTGCATTTGCACCAACACATATTTGGCATCCCGTCCCCGCTCGGAAACCGCCGGCACGCGTAATTTACACGTACTTGAAATTTATATATCACATTTAAGCGCATGAAAGTCGTTATATCGGAACCTCTTACGCCAGCGCAAGTGAAAGTTCCCAAGTAGGACGAGCACGTCTCGAATTGACTGACTCTCAAAATGATCGCCAAATACCGGTCAGATTCTCTCATCCCAAATCGAACCGACCTTCCGCATTCGATCTGCTTCACTGCGTCCAATTGACGTTCGGCCTCTCTCGCGCCGATCATTTCTTTCTAAATAAAATGACTTCGCTTTTAAGGGTTATACCTATAGGTATACCTATATAAGGATTAAACGGTCCTATTAATTTTTTTTCCGTTTATTTTCCATTTTAAACTTTTGTTTTAGGAAGTTAGTATAACTGGTAAGTTGTCGTTCTCAAGAAGAAGCCGAGCGGAAAAATGCATTTCTGCAAAAATACACGGATTAGAAAGAAAAAAAAGAGATTTATTGAAGATGAAAGTCTTGCTGTTTCGTTGAGGGAATTTTAATTCGAAAATGAATGAAAAATAAAAGGTCCTCTTTTTTCATAAGGGGTCATAAAAATACTTTAAAAAATAGTCCAAAGCAAATTCGGTTTCGGTTTTTGAAAATTTTATATATAATTTATGGTTGTCATTTAACACTGAAAGCACTATAAAAATTAAATTTCTTGTAATTTGTATTATTTATTTCAAATTAAATATTAATTTAAAAAACACATTAATGACGAAATATTTAAAAATGAATTTTCAACGTATGTATTTTTTTTGTTAATTTAAATTTTGAAAAAACAGAAATTACAAATTTTTGGTCATTTGCATATGCTTTTGAGAGTACAAGTATGAGATAAAAATTCTATGACTTTTATCAAATTTTATCAAACATTTCGGTTATATACTTCTTTTAAAATACAAAACTTTATTTTGTCAATTTACATCTTATTAATTAAATAAAATCTATAAAAAAAACGCAAATTTGGTAGTTATATATTTTTCACCTACAAATTCAAAGTAAAATACTTATCAATTAATAAAAAATAAGAATAAAAGAGAATATAAGAGATTCCATTGAAAATTGTATCTTTCTTAAACATATTTATCTCAAAAGGAGATCTTCTTGGTACGTCTAAATATTTTAAACGTTATGAGATAATAAATTTTGAATTAAAATTTAAATTATAAAATTTTGTATACATTTATGGGAATTTCAATTATTTACGTCAAATGTTCTTTTCAGATCGTCTTGAACAAATAAGGATATTGAACGGAATAAACATATTTTCTAACATGGAATGTTTTCATCCCTCGAGGCATATATAAACTTTCGTATTTTATAGCGGCGAATGATGTTTATTGCACCATATATGCCAGCATTGACATTAGTTTTCACGCTAGTCAAGAGAGTTTGATCGGTCTAAGTCTTTCCCATCAAGTTTTATATTTGAAGATTGTTTTAAATTTGCGGTTATTAAACTTTGCTCGCCACTCCAGTGATTTACAACGTTTCGTAAAGTATCTTCTGGGTTTGTAAATTTGCTGGACGTAAATGTCTTCCCATGGATTCGTTATTGTCACATTTCAAACGAGGATGTAAAAAAGTCATTTTAGCGAGCTCAAAAAAGTTTTCGTCTCTTATTGCAAAATTGTTGGGCTCATGCAAATCTTAGTACGCACTTTGCAAAAAAGTCTCGAGACTGATTTATTACAAATGCTTATGAGATTCCTTAAACGATGTTCTTATACGAATTGTTGCGATTACGCTGGATGCGTTGCGGTTTGGTTGCATCACTCAAAGATGCAATTTTCCTAATCTGTCACGACAGGTTCACTACAAAAATAAAGTTGATATAAAAGTACACCAAATTTTACATTTGTAACATTTGTTTTGCATATTTTTTTTTAGTTGAAAATGTCACTTAATTCTTACAGAGTAAATTTTATACAATAAAAGTACAAAATTGCACACTTTTAGTTTTTGTTTTTAATTTTTCAATTTTGCATTAAAGATGTAATTCTAAACTTTTAAATTCAATTTATTTCCATTAAAATTTGAATTTTTTTAATTTTAACACTGAACAGTATTTTCATATAAAAACAAAAACAAAAACAATGAGCTTACAATTATTAGGGATTAAAAATATTATATTCATACGAAAACTTATGTAAGTATAAATCTGTATATTTTTTGATTCTCTGTTTTAGATTCATCATAAAAGAAAGGTACGAGAAAAGTCATCGTCAGCGACACTTGAATACTTTCGTTTTCAAAAGAATTCAATTACTCAGGTGTCAGTGATGGAATAAAATATGCGCCAAGTTGTGTGTTACGGGGTAGAGAGCTCCTTAGAGAAATGATGTAACGACAAATTGATTAATGGAGCGGTCGTCAGGCGCCGGGCACGAGTTTCCCGGCTCAAAACAGTTATGAAAAATTCAAATTTTTGTTTGTACGCCGAGATTGGACACGATCTAGATGAGATCCAATTTTATCTGCCCGTTTTTTATCTCTCTGTCAAAGTCGAGTCACTAAATCATCCAAATTGAGTGTAAAATTTGAACTTATATTTTGAAAGTGAATGACCTGTTGGATACAATTTTTTGATTTCATAACCGTTTCAAACTGGACAATCCTGACAGTTAGACTTTTTTTTCAAATTATAGATCCACTAAAGACAGGTACCAAATTAAAAGACTTTGATGCAAATATTATGCGATTAGAGTCGATTTTACAACTTGGACATACATAATTGCATAATGTCTGCATAGTATGTTTGCTTTAGCTTCCTGCCAAAGATAAGGTTTGATAATCGTTAACTTTCCCACTGGTTCGGATAAAAAAATGCAGGATCGAAATTAATCAGCCTCTCTCCACCATTGTTTCAATTGACTTTCATCGAAAGTAAAACTGAATCCAAAAGGGAGAGAAAAATCTTGACAAAAAAAAGAGAAGCAAATAGAAATAAAAATGTGTTGAGCCTTTTAAGGTGAAAAATTTGGAAGGTCACAAAGGAGTTCTTGATCTTGAGAGCGCCGGACCAATTTCTCTGATCGAAAATTGCGGCACATACCATTGGTGACCCGCAAATTGCGAACGTGAAAGTAAACTGAAGATTCTATTTATGAAAATGTGTGTGCGGCAAGGAAAGCGCGAATCGAATATAATCGGTTGGGTCGCAGCGATTAAAGAAAGTCCGTTGTCCCGTCGGGCGCATTTTTTGCTCGTTCTTTTTTCTTCTAGATGGTAAGTCGCCTTTGGCCGTGCGTGCACACACACGGTCTGAAATATCGTGCGGTGTATACACCGGTGTATGAATTAGTCAGAGAAAGGTGCCCCACCAGGTGAATATTAGAGAGGAGCTTCTTGAGAGAAGATGGTAGTGGGAAGAGAAATGATCGAGCTTCGGTTTTCAAATTGTAGTCAGTTCCTATGTGAGCCTCTACCCGCGACACTTTTCAAACATCCGCTCCGCTCTTAACATGTTACTGGCCACGAGATAATAAGTGTCTGTGCAGTGTCGGCTCTTTTTTTCCACCACTTCGCTTCTCTCATCCTGGCCAAAATATGATTCTTTTTAAAACGGTAAAACAAATTTTCATCCAAGATATACAATCTTGAAACTTGAATTTAATTTTGCATCTGCTTAATTGTTTTTTTTTTTTAATGAATAAAGTTAATTAGTAGAAAATTAAATTATAGATAAAAAACTTAGATTCAACTTTAAAAAAATGAATTCAGTTTTTCAGCACCTTTACAATTATTTTATAATTTTTATTTTTATATTTTAAAACTTGCCTTAAAAAATCTGAAACTTAATGAAAAATGAAATTAAATGTTTGCGCCTATTTATGTTTAACAATGAAGTCGACTAATAGGAAATTAATACAATTGATTAAACGTAATTAGACATGAAATTTACATCGTTGTAAATGACAATTCTTCCGATCGGTTTAGAAATTGCAACCTGTCGGCTAAATAAATTTATAATTGAAGGTTTATTAATTCTCCGGCATGTCGGCGTCAAGGAGGAAATCGAGATTGTCACTTGCAGAAACATCGTTGCGATTCCATGCGCATTCCTAGATTACAATTTTCTCTTCTTTCTTCTACCGCTGAAACATGTCAATTCCTACGGCTCAAGCGGAAGTATCCTCCTCGGTGATAGTCAGCTGCCGCGTTTAACAAACTGGTATACACAATTAGATTTATTTCACTGCTGTTGAGACTGATATTTCGATCATTTACAATTACATCTTTTAATCTTGTCTCTTCAAAAAAAAAAAAAAAAAAAATGGAAACCTTCAAGTTTCTCCAGTTTGATTTAAAAAATCGCAGAAATTCTGAATCGTTTAAAAAGTGGTAAATTTATGAAATATAAATTTGTTTCTAAATGAATCAAGTGAAAGGTCATTAATTGAGGATCTTCAAAAATAACATTTTGTTAATTGACGTGACCTTTTTTTTAAAAAAAAGTGTCGTTGTAGAAAGTTGACAGAAATAACGAATGAGAAGAGAGAGAGAAAGAAAAAAAATTGAGTCTGTTGCCTTTTTGTTTAACTGATTACATAAATGGAAACGCGAGTCGAATCCGAAAAAACGGATTTAAAGGCAGGAAATCGGTAAACTATGCGTGCTGAGATAATCGGAACGTTAATTATTCACATTCAAGTTGTCTTTATTCTTACATAACAATCACCTATGGTCGTTATAAAAAAGAAACTCGTTTACTTTAACAAAAAAGAAAAAATTGTGTATCAACTTTTAAAAAGAGATGCAAACAATTTAATTTGCGGAATATATATACCGGGAAAATTACAACTTCCTTCTCGCATCGGTGCTTATTTTCAATTTGTTTTAAATAATTGTTGGAATTTTCACTTGATTGAACATCGTTATCTTGACGAAAAGTGCAAAAATGTTTGGCTTAATCACGTTATTTCGTTTTTTTTTTCCTTTTTTTATTATCATTTACACAGCTTTTTGATTGGTTTCCGTTTTGTATGATTATGATAAATGAGCATAAGTTTATGAAAAATGAATCCTCCGGTTAGAAATGAATATTATCCATGCAGCGCCTTCCGCGATGACATGTCGAAGAAGAAAACAATTTTCACTGACCCCAAAAGAAGCAGATGAACTTATTGTGACGGCGGTGGAATATTAAATAGCAAAATACTTTCGCGTCTATAATTTCAACAAACTGACTTTTAATTAATGGACACTTTTCAATCAACAAACCGCTCTGCTTGACTATGGAAATAATTGTTGACTAAAGGAAAGGTAAATTAAAAAAATTTTTTTTTTGTTTTCATTCGGAATACAATGTTTGCTCTTCCTAGTAAAGTATAATACGTTGATTTGAACGTGCCATTTATAGACACGTTTCTATGTTTTCTGAGTTTTCTATTAGTTCATTTTATTAACGAGATTCAATATCTGACTGTATTTTTATATTATCATGTGTACGATAATTCACTCTATAAAGTGAAATTCAATATGCAAAACAATGTAGTACATCGTGCATGATAACCAAATAGCTCGAAAAGATGCCAACGCGAGAGAAAATGTATAGGAAGATTCAATATGGGTATCGATTACGATATAGAAATCGCCCTGATCCGCAATCAAAAGACACATTTTATGAAAACCCTTACTTCCAGTGATAGGTATAGAAATCATATGGTGAAAATTAACACTCTCATTCCGAGGAAAAATATTTTTGAAATAAACTAAAAAAATGAATTAATGTAACCAAGACTGAAAATAAGAATAAAAATTAAGAGAATAACAAAAACAAATTTGTTTTTAATTATGAGAGTTATAATAGGGTGTCTGTAACAGTGTTTGGCCAGGTACCAGTGAATGGCCATTGCATTGAAGTAACAAAGATGGACAATACATTTGAAATGGATGGCCATTCGCTGGTACCAATTCTTAACCGGCCATTCACTGGTACAAGTGCTGTGTATATTTTTGAATGAAGGCGGATCAAATATTTCAATTTTTCATGTTTGCAATAATATTTTCATTGTATTAATAATTTTTTGATAACATTATTACACTAAATAACCGAGTGTATGAAAATATCACAAATAAAACAATAATTATATATTCAACAGAGACTTAAAATTGTACTCGTGCTTCAAACTTTGAATCTACTATCGCGAGGAATGTTTTTACTTTCTTTAACTTTACTAATCATTTGTAAAAGTGAACCAGTTCTTTTTCACGTGCAACATAGCAACGTCATAACTCTCCAAATCATTCCAAACACTCATCTTAAATTTTTACAGCTTATTAAAAAAACCACTTGACACACACATGACAAAGCAAGCAAGAACTGGACATTATAAACATAAAATCATATATCTCAATAGCTGATCCGTTTTATGAACCTATATTGATAGCAAATTTTTGCAAACTTTTGAACTTAAACGAGATATTGCTACAAAACCAATTAATACAAATAAGTACAAAAAACTCAAAAGATAAGTTTATATAAAAATCTGAAAATGACATGAGAATTAAATACTTAAGTATTTATCCGGATTCAAAAAGAAGCAAACAAAAACGTATGAGAAGTTTTTATCCTGATTCAGTCAAAAATCACATGACGATAAAATTTACGATCTCTAAAACGAGCACAGTGCAGAGATTGATCAGAAGAAACTTGATCCGACTCATTTAATCGAATCTCTCCTCATCTATAAGAGAGCTTTCTGATTTACATAACTGGAAACTCGCTCGTGCGTTTAAAGGTCAAAGCGTGATTTGAAATGTTGCTTATTGCAGGCGTTGACGGCTTGTTTGCTGGCCGGGTTGTGCGTCGCGAAGGATGACCCGAAGGGTCGCTACCGGTCGTTGCGACGGGGCGCAAGGCCACCCCCGTACGCAGTGCAAATGGAGCCGATTGTGCAGTACTCGCAGCGGGACCCGCTCTACAACCCGTTGTTGGCCAGTGCCAAGACCGACGACAACATCTACGAGGACGCCTCGGCATACAACTATTACCCTACCGAGCCCGAGCCGATTATTGAGATCATCATCAAGGAGTCGAACGAATCTCTGCCGGTGCCAACCCCGATCACACCCCCGTCGAGGAGGAGCACCAAGCAGCCCATCCAAGTCTTCTACGTGAAATACGAGAAAAAAAAGGGCTACGGCGACAAACCGGAAGTGGTCTATGATCCTCCAGTTCCGGCTCTCACACCTGTCGAAGACCATGAGGAGATTGTTCCTGATACAAATTCCTATGGTGAAAGAGATCTGGACCATCGCGAAGACCAGCTGAACCAGGCGGTGACCTTGCCCCCTGAACCATCGACGACCTTGAGGGCTATCATCAGACCAGACAGCGAGGTCTATCATTCAGGTAGCAGCGGGATAAGGATCACTTTCAACAGCGAACAACTTCCTCCGAACATTCATTATAAGAGAAACGACGCGGGCTATGGGAACGCCAGCAGGAATGCTACTGTGGAGAAGAGTTTGAGTGAGAACACGATCTCTCTGTTGCCCACTCCTCTGCCCACACCAGGCTCTTCGAAGAGACCACACGGACCCTATCAGCCTCAGCAGCCGTTGCCCCCTAGACCCCCTCAAGTACCTCCCTTTCCCCAACAGAGGATAGTCAACTCGTTCCCGCACCAGCCGAATTTTTATCAACAGAATTTGCCCCAGCACCAGTTTCAGAACCAGCAGCCACCTCCGCATGCCAGGCCCCCGGTTCAAAGGCCACCCCCGAGACATCCCATTACTATCCAAGGATTACCTGAGGTGAGGCTTACCAAGTTTTTGCAATGTCAACTGAATCGCGAAAGTAGACGTCTTTAAATTTATTATTCGATTGAAATAACAGAAAACAAACGTTCAACAAACAAAACATAATTATACACGTTTGCATAGACAATTCCGGTTCCATCCATAGAAAAAAAACTCGAACCATTGTATGATGATTTAAATGTTTTTTCTCACTCCGTTGACTTTGACAACTGTTTCTAGCTTTTCTCTATCTGTTTTTATGCATGCTCACAAGTTCGCAGGTAAACTCTACAATGAATGAACGAATCTTATACTGAAACAAAAAAATCTAACGTACAAACTGATCAAGTTTTTATCATAAACGTAAAATATTGACCAAAATTTATTTATATTTTGGAAAATTGGGATATCCATTCTCCAGTTCTGATTCCCAAAATATCAGTTTCGTTTTCGATTCTAGGTTTCGATTTGAAACCTTGTTTTAAACAAATTTGTCAATAATAGGTACAACTGTCTATAATAAATACAGCTAACTTAAAACAGTAACCAAAACTAATAAAAAAAAACCATTAATTAATAACTTCAACAACTTTATGAACATAAAATAACATAAGAAATTAAAAAAATAAATGAAAAAAAATGAAATTAATAAAATAATGGAAGGACACTTTTTGTTTGTATGTTCAAAATCTTACAAAAAATAATATTTTTATACTTTAAATCACTTCAAAAACAAATGAAAATTAAATGGATCATTGATAAACAACCTGTAAATAAATCATGTTTAAAAATAAGCATGAGAGTCAAAAAAGTTTTCAACTCATTCAATACATTTTTATACGGAATTGTTTTTATAACTGTTATATTATAACTGTTTAAGCAAATATTTCATATATTGTAAAACCATGACTTTTCAGGATCCACTTTTTTATTTAAAAGAGATGCATGGTTCTTAAAATTAGTTTAAATTTTTTTTAACTAGAAATTAATAGGACAAATCTTTTGCTCCTAAAATAAAGTGTTTTAAAAAATTAATAAACAAAATGAGGTTTTGAGAATTTTATTTGTAATAATAAACGAAATAAATGGAAAAAATCATCTTTCAACTGTTAGTTTATAGTCTAAATTATCATCATATAACCAGACTTCCTGCTTATCTAATAAAACTAGAAATAAATTACTAGAAATTTAAATTAATTAAATGTTACAAAAAAAATGTGTAAGAAGTATATACTTACACCCAAAAACTATACTTCAAGTGAGAAAGGCTGGGAACTTTTTTCAAACTTGTTGAATTGAATCACAGAATGGGAATTTTTTTGAATTGAACTTTTTGAATTAAAAATTAGCTGGGAGTTTAGATGTAGGAAGCAGTATGTAGCGATTCAGTGCAAATTTGAGAAGAGCCTTTTTTTCATGGTACGTGCCAGAACACGTAACTTATCAGGATTGAGATCACTTTAAACCGTTGAAATTGCTCATCAAGTAATTAAGATTTTTTGCGTGTTACCAAATGTTTCATTTGCATCTTAACATACCGATGGTAACATGGGAACTAGATATTGTTCCCAAATTGTTGCCACACATATAGCATGGATCTTTTGTAACTGATCTAATTTATTTAGTTGGGCATACCAGATTGCGATTAATAAAGTTGATAAAAATGATGGCGAAAGATTTTGTTTTAATTTGTATGTAATTTTTTAATTAATCAATTTTTAATGCTGTGAAATGATTTAAAATATTTTGATTTATTATTAGTACAACCAACGAGTACAAATCTTATTTTACAAGTCTAATAGATGATTTTACGATTCAATTGTATGGAGAAATTCAAGTAAAGAGATAAACATTAACGAGAGTCTCAAATTGATGCGTCTTGCAGTTCCGTATATCTCGGCGGTACTTATTCCCACGTTGAGGAACAATGTACCTCCGGGCGAGAGTGAAAATTTCGTGAAGAATTTATTGTCTGATTAGTGATCTGGTGTTGCTCTCATGATCTTATAAATTGTTCGCAATTTTATCTGCAAATTGCAATTAATTGATTGTCGTACCTTTTGATACAACGATAGATTATAAATGATGAATACAAATAACAGACAAAAGGAAATATGCTGTTGTATTATTATTTTTATATATACAAACTCCACTAGCTCGTGAGAAAAGTCTCTCAAACTTTACGATGACATAAACATTTGTTGTACAAATGCAAGAAAAAAGTGCGTTTTCTATTTCTACTAATGCAACAATAAATTTAATGCGCTGATTGATTTTATAACTTCCTTTTAAGGTTATTCCTTATAGTTTCATCGTATAAATCATTTATATATATTCCCCCAATTAAAAGTTATGCCATTAATTATTTATCGCGAAGCTCTCGATGATGAATGAAAAAACCGAAAATAATTTAGGAATCACCTGAATATCTTGTTATATCACTGCTCAACGTTCATTTTGCAACATTTATAATAATCCGTTCAATTATTTTTATTAGCGAAATTATTCCGAGATCGCGCCATTAAAAAAAATTAAATCGATAATTAATCCGCAATCATTTATAAGTTATTAACTTTTTGTTTATTTTCTAACAATTCCAGTTCATAGTAATTAATTTTCGGAAAAACAAAAAATTATCAAATATAATTTTACTCTTGAATAAAATAAAATACATTTTTATTTATTTTACTGATAAGGCTATGATTAATATTCTTGTTACATATCTACTACCGCATGTAATATTTCATTAACTTAGAAATCGATATTTTCTAAATTACTGATTGTTTTAATTTTGTATTATTTCTTTTTGTATTTGTTCATATTCATTTTCTAATTTTTCCAAAATTTATTTATAACGACCATAATTTATGATTATTAAAGTGTTTTTTTCTGTCATTCATGTATTTACCTATAAAATTTACCTGACTCATTTAACTGTTTATCTTAAACACAATAAACCAAAGTCTCAAAAATAGTTAAACGAAAGCAATTAAGTGTCTGCTTTGCATTTTTAAGTGAAGGGTGAATGCGTTATTACATAAACGTCAGAAAAGTCTGCGCGCGAGACGCTTCCTCTTTTGTCTTTGATTCCAACAAGCCGACACTTTCTCGAACACTTATAACTCATTATGACTTATAACATCTGCGAAACACGTTCTATCAATACGCCTGAAAATGAATTGTTGCTCGAGAAATCGCGGCCCGAGGAGAACTCTTCTGGAACGAATTGCTTTTAACGCGTAATCGTAACTCGCGCGCGAGAGCCATTAAGTAACAGACCTTTTTCATAAAATGTTTAATGATGAATGCACGCCTGTTTATAGAATCGGGCAAAAATTTGATTAGATAGGATGAAAACCCAGCTGCACATTTGATGATGGTTATGAAATGAATAAACCGACTGATCGTTTCGATCTTGCACTTATGCAATGATCAGTTATTATGGAAAATTATTAGGCCTGCTGCTGTTTAATAATATGCCATTAAACTCGCCAATTGTATATTGATTAGAAAATCTATATCGAATTCCAACTGTGATTCTAATGACAGTTCAACAGTAACAGGGTTATAATCATCAACACTTGAGAATGACATTTTAGAGAAATCTAGTAACATTGTATTAATATCTAGTAACGTTTTACTTGTTTTATCCAGGTTCAACAGAGGCAGCAGTTCAACACTTACGTGGCACCCTCTCGAGGACCAGTGAACCAGATCGCTCAACCCCTGCCTCCCCAGCAATCAAACTTCATCCCGCCTTCGGCGCCTCTTGGGCAACAAAACATTGTTCATCAAAATATTGGACAAAATCATGGCCATCAGAATATTCAACACCAAAATATTCAACACCAAAATATTCAGCACCAAAATGTTCAGCACCAAAATGTTCAGCACCAAAATATTCAGCACCAAAATGAGCCAGCCCAGCCCCCATTTCCCCAGAGAAACTTCAACTACCCTCAAACGCAACAGCAAGACAAGCAGAGGTACCAGGAGCAGCGTAGACCAGACCTTCTGAAAGAACAGCAGAGGCTTCTGGAGCAACGATACTACGAGCAGCGTCTGCAAGAGCAGAAACGCAAACAGGAGTACGAGCAACACCAGCAGCAGTATAGACAGCAGCTGCAGAAGTACAATCCAGGCCAGTTCCTCCACCACACCCAACAGCCAAACCAGGCGCCACCAACCAAATCGAGTGGAGAGATTTTCAAGGCAATCCCCAAGCTGGAGCAGCACATCGCCATTAGAGAAAACCCTCTTCAACCGGGTCCATTCCCCCAGAATGCTCAAAATCTCTACCAAACTCAGGAGCCTCTGCTCCAGTTTGGCGCCAAGACTCACAAGCAGTTCCAGAATGTTCAGCAGCAGGTGCACAAGTCGGTGAATACCAACGGGCAGAAACCACCGCAACCTCCCTACCAGTCTTTCTACTCACAGAACCTCTTCGGGGAGACCGGCAGGTTGCCCCAGACACCGTTCTCCTGGTCTAGGCCAGCTTTCCAGCCCAACGAGAAAATCTACGCCACTCCCCTGACCACGAATGACAACGGTTATTCCACGACCGCCAAACCCATTGCTAATTATAAGTCTTACGTTACTTCTACTAGTACTACCTCGGCACCTACCACAACCACAACCACAACCACAACTCCAACTCCAGCCCCAACCACGACAACCGCGAGTCCCCAGAACGAGGCCAAAATCAGGGCAAACATAGCAAACCTTCCAGCGGAGGTACCAGACGACATTCGACAGCAGCTATTAAGTTCTGGGATCCTTGGCAATGCAGACATCCAGGTTCTCGATTATGATAAGATCGGCGACACACCCATCGAGAGCCTTTCACCGGAAGCGCTGGCAAACTTCTATGGAGGAGGAGGTGGCTCCATAAGTCTCGCTAGCGAACCGATACCCGCAGTGGCGAAAAAACCAAAGGAAGCCTACCCGAAGAAAGTAACCTCTGACCTGGAGGCAGCGACCCTGAGACCAGGCGGGGTCGAAATGAAAGTCATTCGGTTCGACCCCAACACCGCTCAAGGTCAGAGTGTCGCGGAAAAGCATATTCGCGAAGACGCGACTCGACTGGAACCTGTGAGCGTTGGCTCGAAAGATGAGTCCCAGTACAACCGGTACCTGCCGCTCAAGGTCAGCGGAGCTTCATTCCCAATCCCGGACGTGCCGGAACTCAACGGTAAGAGAATCTCGAGTGTAGTTGTGCTCGCCCCGCTCGACTACAACTTTCAAGAGGACGAGACACGACAGGCGCGCAAGTTAGGTGACATGCAGAACATCAAGTTCATAGCCGGCGACTCGCTTAAGCAGCTGGTTAAGAAACCCACGGCTGAGAATTACAAAAAGTGGCTCGAACAGGAACGCCACACCGAGCCCCAACGACAATCCGTCGTGCTACTTGTCACAACGTGAGTCTCAAATTTATTATTTTCCAAGCGCAATGAAGTTGATTCAATTTTTTTTACTCAACTTAGTTGAACTAATTGGGACCCGCATGATCTGTTCGCAAAGTTGTGCAATTTTACAAAAATGGCATGGGCAGTAATGCCACTTTTTCAAAATCATGTTAAATAAATTACTATATAAAATGCTGGTTGATTATTTTTAATTAAATTTTTTTTTATTTGTATCTTACTGTACATTTTCTTTTATTTCAATCAATCTGCTAACTCTTTCATACTATTTTTCCGGTACCAAGAAAGAAAGAAATATAGGATGATACTATGAAAATAAAACTTTTGTTTATGTTCGGGGTTTTATGAATAATGCACAAACATAACTGAGATTTTCAAATTAATTTGCACATTTAGAGATGCACTTTTAGCCAAAATTTGACTTATCAATTATGGATTAATTAATCATTCTAACAAATAGTAGTTTTTTTTCTTTTGTATCTAATTAAATGAAGTTGACCAACATAATTTACATAAACATAAAATTTTTTTTATTTTAATTTAATTAACTGAAACAAATTTTTCTTTTGGAAAATCAATGGAGTTGTATAATTCACACATCTGAACATTACAGCCTCAGGATTAAGTTTTTGTATACGCTGGCGTAACTTGCATTGCAAAATTGAAAAAAATTTTGAAATCATTATAAGACAGTTTTCTTGTTGTTTCTTTCTCTCTTCGCACGTTGTGACTCCTGGATGTTCTCAGATTGTCGGGACCATTGGGTTTTGCGAGCGACTGGGTTGCACAACTGCGTGTGGTTTGAAATTGCGAATTGACTTTTATATGAGAAAAACCGATTTGTATGATCAAATTGTACACGCCAATGAGAGTATCGTTTAGAAAGTCTCTTCATCAGTCGGTGTGCATTGAAAAAATTGAATTTGTGCAATTCGAAGGATTGAAATGTTTGATTTCAGGTTTATAATTATTATATTGGCCAGTAAAAAAGAAAGGAAAACTATACAAAAAAATTCTTATAGGCTTGACATCAAAATACTGGTGAAAAGTTGGAATCATAAATGTTTGACATTTTCATTTACCCATCGAAAGTCTTTGAAAGAAAGTCCAGCAGCAAAGTCATTTTTACAATCACGCGTATTAAATTTCCGGTAGCTATTTATATGTGGACCGCAATAGTTAAGTAATGAAAGCTCACAGGTAGCTGAGCAACTCAATGATAAATTTTCGAACGATTATCTCGAAAGTGAAACATGTCTTCTTGTCTGCTCTAAAAAACACCTGCATGAGATGAGGGACACCTGAATGAGCGGTGCAGTGATGTCATTTGCATCTCAACTTGGTCTTCTCTCATGTCGGTCTACTCAGAATCCAACATGCAATTTGCAAATACCCAATTGAGCAATCATTTAGAAAAAGTTTGTTCCCTGTAAATGTAATTGCTTAATTTTCAATTTAATGAAATGTTGCAACGTTCGATTGTTCAATGCGTGTTTTTAACATGAGCGCAACTTTTACCCGCCTGATACAAGGAAAAAAAAGAGAAATTGAAGAAAAAATACAGTTGCAATGTGTTGCTTGCAAATGTATTCAAGCGAAAAGGCTGACCTTAAAAAATATATTTTATTTTGCACATTTTAAAGAATTGAAATCAGGAAATCGTTTCATTTTTTCATTTTTTTTATTTTGCAGACCGAAGGACGATGAAGGAGAAAAAGAGATCTTTATGTACGACATAACTTCTAAAACCGTGAGCAAACTCTCCGGAGATTTGTCGTCGGCTTTTGTGGACGCAGCAGAGAGCAACACGGACGAGGATAACATCTACGAACTCAACTGAAGATGCTTTATCAACTAGAAAACTTTCAATCGCAAATATTTTCGTTTGATAAAAAACAGAAAGAACAATTAAAATCGATTTTGTAACATTTTTTTTTGTTTTTGAGAAAACAAAGTATACTAAAGCTTTATTGTAATTTATTTATCGCGGGAAATTATCAAACGGAATATTGCAGTTCTGTTTTGGAACACCGAGTTTTTACATTTTCATTGAAAAAATGTTTTGTAACAGTGCCAATGTCCAAAACTGGAACATGACCTGACAATTGTTCTCACTATTGAACACCCCCTCGTGTCACATTAATGAATTTCATTATGTGTAATTAAAACTTTAAATTAACTTTTAAAGAAAATAATTATATTAATTAGTTTGTATTAAATTTATTTGTATGAATAAATTTAAAAGCGACACGACTGGGTTTTTGAACTTAACAAACTATATGAGGTAATTTAAATCAACGAATTATTGTAAATCCGTCAAAATGACTTCGAGGGAATATTCGTTTGACAAATTGCTCTGCAGCAATCTAATAATGTACGAGTTAAAACAAATTCGCCTTTTTTTATTTTCTCTCTCTCTCTTTTTTTTAATGCGAACAACGTATTATTAAGTGTATGTAACATTTTGTATATAATTCTTATGTAGTTTATTTTTTTTTATACGAAATAAAAAGAAAATTGAATCAACATTTGTTTTCTTGGATTTATTATATTTATTCTGAAAAAATGTTCCAAAAAAAGTTGTGAAATAAAATATTTCTATAAATGTAAAAAATTAAACATTTAACGATTCGATAATGAAAAGACAGGATTTTAAAATTTACCGCCATGCTTAATTAGTTTGTCGCCATTTTTAGCGGCGACTGCGCATTAAAAACTTTTGTCCAGCAGTTCAGTACACTGCTCTTTGTGCAATGTCAATTGTCAATACAGTTATGTTTCCAATGGTGCTATTTTACCTGTTATTTCAAACTTGAGAAAAATAATACAAAATAAAATTGTATATTCCAAACGATTTAATCAAACTCACGAAATATATCATTTCGAATTTCAATTGTGTACCACGTGATTACTCCAAGATGCTCAGCATGTTTATATACTGTCAACAAATTTACACGAAATAAAAAATCTGTGATAATACATTCTTTAAATAAATAAATTATAAAGTTGAGAATTTTATTAAAATTATAACAATGGAAAAGACGAGTGTTTTTTTGGAGGAACATTTAAGGGAAGCTGCAGCGATGGGTGACATCAAAGCTGTTCACGAATTTATTAATTTAGGTGTTGACGTTAACGCTCGTAATTCAATGAATGGATGGTATATATATATATATATATATACACTTTTATTTTCAATTTATAATAATAACAATAATTTTATACAATTTTATATTTTAATTTTATGATTTCACATAACTTATCATTCTATTCTGAATTTACAATTTTTGCCAACAGTATAATATTGAATTCACAATTTGATCAGTCTTATAAATGTTTAAATCAAGTTGTATTTCACAGGACCGCTTTGCACTGGGCTTGCAAAAGAAATTTCAGTGACATAGTATTGTTGCTCCTGCAAAATGGAGCAGACAAGAACATCCTTTCAGCAAACGGAAAAACGGCTAGCTCAGTTTGCACGAATCCGAGAATTTTACAAATTTTAGGCGTTCCTACGGATACTTGTCAGATGAGCACAGCTGAAAAAGAATCCACCGCTTTTGTACCAAACTATATAAAAAATCCGCCACTCAAATTAAGCTCTGAAAATTCAACTTATCTGCCCACTAATGAAAATCCAAATGTTTCAATTAGTAGTGGTAATTACAAACATGGAGCAGGCAAGTATTACATATCTGATCTTGAATATAATCTTTTTTTTAATGATTTTAGTTATTGATTTATATGATTCTTTTTTGTAGATTTAGTGTTAAAAATTCGGATAGCAAACTCATCAGATGAAGATTTTATAGAGATAGAGGTGCCAAAATGTGCCCTGGCTTACAACACGCTCCTTCAAAAATGTTCAGAAGAATTAGGTATCAAGAGCGAGATCTCGCGGTTACGAAAATTGCCGAATACGAGGTTGCGCAACGATAGAGACGTGCAACGACTGACAGATTTTCAGGAGATTGAAGTTGTGTTGACTGACGCAAGTGAGAATAAATTGAACGCTAATGGTGCTGCTGTGCAAGTAACTCCTTCAAACAATTACCAGAGTATATCTAATAAGGATCAAACTATTTTATATTAAGCAATAAACTTATTAACAAAAACTTGTTACAAAATTATTATTATTTATTCAATAAACAATCCTATGTACAAACGTATTTACAATTGACTTAAAGTTAGTTTCATTAAGATTAACTGACATCGTTAAACTTAGCTTAACTGAAAGAAAAATCTCCACTTGGCACCACAGTACAAATTACTGTTAAAATGAAAAGTGTTATTTACACTTAAAACAAGGACATAAAAAAATGAATGTGTAATTTTTAAAGTACATTTTTTTGAATGTAAGTTAATGTGAATGATTAATTTTGTTGGTCAAAATCTTCTTCAGATGGGTTGAATCAAAATGTCTAATGTTCCATCTCTTCTTCCTTTTTTTCAAGAATTGTAACTTTGCCTTCAGGAGTAACGGAAACGATATCATGATAGGTCAAAGTTGTGAGTTCGCCCTCAACAGGGACGTAAGCTTTCGGTCTCTTTGGAATCACTTTAGTGACTTCTACTTTGTTTTTGCTCTCTGTAAAAATGAATAAAATATTAGTTAGTTATGTAATATTCAACGATTGAAAACTAATGACTAATTATTTATTAACAAAAGTTGTCCCTCAAACTTACTTAATGATACGTAAATTGGCAAGGCCATGCTCAGGGCTGTTTTCAGTCTGATACATCGGATATTGTTCCATCCCCCAGGGAAATGTTTGGCAATTTGTGTGCAAGCAGCTAAAAAGTTTTCAGCGATGTGTTTTGTTGGCATGTTAGTTGTCCCGATACGGACAGTGTAACAATCCCCTGTGGAGTGCAGGGGCAGGATGGTCCTCCTCAGTCCTTTTGTGATTTGATCGTCCAGATTTTCCGCATCCATTTTTATTGGTGTCGGGAGTTTACGTTTTTTGGTAAATATTTTTCCCAGAAAGTGCGCCAGGTGACCGGATATCCTTCCGTCAACGAGGAAACTTTCATAACTGTTAAGTAATTTGCGTTTGAGTTCAAACTGATCGTGCTCCTTCCTCAACCGAGTCATGCACATCACATCTGGTTTTATTTTCACGTTGTGCTTCTCCAAAAGTTCTTTATGGTACTCCTCAGACTTTTCTGTGTTCTTCACACCTTTTGCAATATCCTTCACAATCAAAAGAATGTTGTCGGTCGGAGAAACCATCATCCTTGGGAGAATCCTAAAAAAATTATATTTATAAAATATTGACGAAAAGTCTTTTAAACAATTGTGTGATGATTTGACCTCATCATTCGAAGTTTTAGAATCATTGTTTTTCATAAGGATCCATTGGTAATAATTGCGTTAATCATTTTTTTATGAAATAATAATTTATATAAACAAATTTTTTAGTAAAATTATGACTTACAATCGTAATTGACGTGTAGGTGTTTTTGGAATTTTAAAACACGTGATCATCATGAAAATGTCTTCCTTGTCGCTGAATAATTTGAGTTTCATACTATCATCGTTCAATTGTTTTAATCCTTCGATAAACTCTTCAACTCTGTCGCCGGTCAACTTATTGTCTTGGAAAAACTTTTCATTCGTCTCTCCGCTGATGTACTTCAAAAGTCGCGGGTCGACAGAATCCTCCACCTCAGTACTTTTAGGTACTTTTTTCTTTTTCTTGCTTTTGGCGGGTTTTTCCGACACTTTAACTGCTTTTTCTTTTATCAAAACCAACGATTTTCTGTTTTCTTTTTCAACTTCTTTCCTGTTTTGCTTGACGAGTTTTTCATTTTCAAATTTTTTCAAATAAACCGGTGCTTTTTTCTCTAACAGAGGTCTCATTTTTTTCACCGTCTTGGGAATGAAATCTGACTCTTTCAGAAGACGGTTGATGATTTTCTTCACAGCCACATTCCTCTCAGAACTGTCTTCGATCTTCATCACTTTGCTCTTTAATTCGAGCTTAAATTTTTTAAGAAATTCTTTCATGTTCTCCTCCATGATGACTCTAAAACTAATCAAATTTTATACTTAGTTTCAAAGTACAAAACTAAAATGATCTTACGGTTGTTTAAAAATTATTCATAATATATTTCGAATCACGGTTCTCATAAGGATCCATTGGTAAAATAAATAAATAATCATGTACTTGAATTTGCAGAGCGGTTCAAAGTTAGGTTATCTCACATGCTTCATCAATGAAATAAATCAAAGAAAAAAAAATATAATTGTTAAATTATAGAAATAGACGTCAAGATTTCACCCCAAATGATAAAAGTTATTTACAAAGCAAGATTGTCAATAAACAAACAGATTTAATTTCTATTTTCACACATAACCTAACACCTACATTGTCTCACCGGAATATTGGCCAGTAAAAATATTCGACTACAGCTCTGATAATTCTACTGATAATCAAAATAATTTTTTATTTTCTTTCTCAATTTGTTGCTTACCTTTAAAGAAAAGTTAATAAGCAATTTAAAAGTAGTTTCGTTGATCACATCACTTCATGCAGTTTGATGAAATACTTTTTTCGTTCTGAATAAAAAGTGAAAACTGTGACTCGTCATTAGTTGTAAAGAACGACTGCTGTGGCGCTAGTAGTACCTCTCCCTTTCTCTTTTTCGGATATGAAGTTTAGTGTATCCTTCTCATACCAATATTTAGAGTACTTTCGCTCTCTCTTTCAGATGTCAACAATACTGCTGAACAACTAGAGTTCTGCATTATCGACCGAGTATGTCAAACGTCAAAGCACGTTCTCCTCAGATTAGAGACAAGCAGACCTGAGGCCCAAGCGACTGAGGCATGAATTTCGACGCGGTGAGTGGTTTGTGATTCATAGAAAACAGGTCTGACGAAAAGTCGCAATTTCAATGTAAAAACAAGGCACGTTGTCAAATCGCATAACATAATTAGTCGTCAAATTGAATACCCTTACGTCCAGTATCGGGCACTGGCTGTCAACATGGAAATTCTCGATCCTACAGTTTCGAGGGACGAACAACCTCTTTTTATCAATGACAGCATTGAAAAAGGTACGTCTTTGTTATTATTTTTCACTGTTATTTTGAGTCTGTTGCTTTGTCACAATCCCAAGTCAGCTGTCGCTTTCAGAATGTAACCATCTGAAAACATGACACAAAAGGGTTCATCATCTTAGCCCTTGTTTGTGTGCATGTGAAAGATGATGACGAATCCCTCGCCTGTGAGGTGGTGTGTTTTTCACACCAATTACTATCCGTCCAAGGAAATAAACTCCCACTTCGCGCTCTCTGTTACTCAATCAGAATAATTTCTTTCTATATAATAACTCAACGCCCGCGTAATTTTTTTTCTTTGTTTCCAATTATGCAATTATTTGGAAACGAAAATTATATTTTTTTCTCTTGTGCAATGAAATTAAAAATAAAATTAAAAATAAAAATTTTTATTTTTAATTTCTAAACGAATTTCTGTAATGTGAAAGTAACAAATAAAAACATAAAATGTTAATAATTGAGATCTGAATTTGTCGTCAATTGGAGTTGAATTTGGTATTATATATTCTGACCATAGGGCAGATCATTGTTTCTTTTTTTTCATATACAAGTTTAAAAAATAATGAAAATATCTTATCTGCTAATAAAACATGACTAATAAAATGGCCATTCAAGCTTGAAACGTGGAAAATGAACTTTTTTACTTTGTCATATGCATTCACGTGTACACACTCTCGCCTTTCATTAAGCACAGATGGTGATATTGACAGTGACAACAATCAAATGGAAACTCGTTGTATATCAGTACATTTATTTAATAATGCAAATACAATTTGTCCACATCAATTTTTCGTTTATGAATTTTCCACCGAATTTTAAATTTTTATAAATCATAACTGTCAAATGGCCCGACACATGCAATTCATATCTGTCAAAAACGTATTGCAAAAATGAATCAATTGAAGAACAAAAAAACTAATTAGTTATCAACATTTGTTTTGAAATTAATTGAATAAAAATAATTTTTGAAAAAAGAGAAAAAATGACAGATCAATGGAATCATGGAGATTTCCTCTTTTAAATTACGTTTCAACCTTTTTTTTTTTTTTATCCATTAGTTTTTTTTTTAATAGTTTTAAGTAATGGTTTTCATTAATTTATTGATATGCTTGTAAAATCGTAGAAAAAAACACCTAAAAATGTTTAAACAATCGAACACGTTTTTTTAGTAAATTTTAAATTATCTATGCTAAATGATACATATCATTTCAATTTTTAGATTTTAGTAATGAAAAAGGAATGTTGTCATGAAGTTTTAGTTTGTTACTTAAAAAACGTAGTTCGTGTTTCATATATGCTCGAATTAACAATCATGAGTATTTGCAAACTTACATAACGTAGCTTTCTGTCGCAAAACTAATAATGTTTATTTACCACTAGTTCCCCACGTGGTTCGTCCACGAATTAGCGATGAAAATTGTCTTCTAACAATAACAAAATTAAGTGAAAAAAAGTGTTAACATTTTTAAATCATCATAAAGTGAAATAATTGCCAAATTGAAACTAATGACATTTTTAGAAAAGATAAAAGATAAATTGAGCTTAATTTTTTTATACTTTTAAATTGATTGTTTTTTTACAGCATCAAGAGCAGCTATTTTGTCTGGGGCTACGGACACAAAATCATGGATCAAAGCGAGACACACACTTGGGTTTCTCGGATTCCTCGGATTTGCATTGGTATACGCGATGCGAGTGAACCTATCGGTAGCGATAGTGTCAATGGTCAATCAAACAGCGATTCCTCATATCGAGACTAACGACACGAACGACGTATGCCCAAATGTGCAGCCTATCAACAGTACATTTGTTCCAGTAAGCGACAACTAATTGCACGGAACATTTGTTTTATTGCATTTATCTCGTCAAAGAGACATGATTCATTATCCCGTCGACTTTATTCTTGCTTTATCTTTCTTCTGATGACATTTTCGTATAAAATTAATTTCGTGCATTTGCTCTTTTAACTTGTCATTTGTTTTACTTTGTAACGATGCAAAATTCTGGCACAATCGTTATCCTCGTCACGTGGAAAAGAATTTAAAATCAAAAATAAATAAATTAATAAATAAACAAACTGAATTTCAAAAATTAACTTTACTAACGGTCAGGATCGCCAACATATATTTTAAATAACAAATAGACGACTCTTTACTTTAACTTTACAATAACTTTACTTAAACTCAATATATTCTTTTCCTTCCGTGAAGCAAAATAAATTTTTGATCCTATATGACAAGAAGAAAACAAGTAAGGAGGATCTGTTTATGGACTCAATAAAACTAATTACCTAAAAATAAATTCTGGTTTATTCCTAATTCAAGACAAAATTTAAACAATACAAAAATAAATCAAAAAATCGAAACCAGCATTTTTCTTTATTTCAGATGGAATGTCCGTATAACAAAAATCATGAAAATTACAAAATCAATTGCGAATTGTGAAATACAAAATAAATACTGAATAGCGATAGTGAAATAAAAAATTACGTCACAAAACATTATTACAGAACCAGACCAAACTTAAATTAAATAATACTTTGACAGCGAAACTTTGTCATATTTGTTACCAAAAATTCGTTGTTAACTCAAATATCATTGTCTAACGTTACCAATCTTTCGACGCATCAAATTTTACTGTAACACAAATACTAAAAATCTCGGAAAATTGTCCAAATTGTTACCAATGTCAAAATTTTTAGACAGGCTCCGTTAAAACTTATTATTTTTTGTTCATCCTTTTTTACTAAAATATAAATAATACAAATAAAATTATAATTGTTTTTTGCGCCTTCAGACCTTGAAAACATTTTGTAAATTTTACATTTTTAATTCATTTCAGAGCGCTGGCGAGTTTGCGTGGGACGAAAAGACACAAGGAATAATTTTGGGAGCATTTTTCATTGGGTATGTAATAACCAACGTACCGGGAGGAAGGATGGCTGAGAAGGTTGGAGGAAAATTGGTATATGGTATGGGTGTATTTTTGACAGCCATCCTTACAGTTATCAGCCCTTTTGCAGCCTATTGGGGTCTCTACCCGTTTTTGGCTGTTCGCATCGCTGAAGGTTTCACTGAGGTACAAACCCAATTCACCTGTCAATCAAAATCACTGAAAGCAGAACTCACCTGCTCATAATACAAACTGTATTTTTCTATTTATATCAACTTTGCATACTTGTTTATAACACGAATAAATCTGTTTATAACACAACCTAAATATCTTGAAGAACTGCGCGTATTAATTATAAGTCTGTTGAAAGTGGAGCGTGAAATCTCACGTTGAGTAATTTTAGGGAGTTACTTATCCAGCGATGCATAGCATGCTTGCGCACTGGGTGCCACCACTGGAAAGAAGCAAATTCGCGGCATTAGTTTACGCAGGTAATTAATGTGCATTTTTTTGTTTGTGCTCGTTCATCGTGCGTTTAATGATATTTTTTATTTCAATAACAAAACAGGTGCGAATTTCGGTACTGTGATCTCGTTGCCGTTGAGCGGTTGGTTGTGTTCGTTAGAACTTTGGGGAGGATGGCCGTTGGCGTTTTATCTGTTCGGTACTCTTGGTATGATTTGGTACGTCTTCTGGCTCTTCTTCATCTACGACACACCTGCATTACATCCTCGCATCGATACCATGGAACGTTTGTACATCGAAGCTTGTGTTGAACCAAAAGATGATGTGAGTTCGAGTTTTATATAACAAAATTTAATTCAATGTTGTGTTAAATTGTTTTTCAATTTTAAGCTAATATCTATGCGTTTTCAAAAATTGATAATCAAAAATTCATGGAAAATTCATTCATGGAAAAAGAAGATATGCAAACGTGAACAGATAAGTTCATGTTTGGTGGTTTGATAATGTTGATGATAATTTTAATTAAATTTGATGAAAATTGTTTTTTTTTTTCTAATTAAAAAGCCAAATCAACTCTATTTTGATTTCATTCAATTGATATAAAAAATAACACAAAAAACACAAAAATAACAACGCACAATACTGATTGATTGACTTTTTAATTTAACATCATTTTGGTCAGTTTTATGCGTATTATGTTTGTTTAAAATCATTGTATTAAAATAAACATTTGATTTTAATTGCGATTCAAATCATTGATTTGAATCATTGCAACCTTCATCGCAGTTGTATGATGAAAAGGTGAACTGATTATTTGAAAATATTTTCAGGATAACATGAGCAATGGAGTGCCTTGGAAAGCAGTGTTCAAATCACTGCCAATATGGGCGATAACGATAACGCAGTGCGGTCAATCGTGGGCCTTTTACACCCTGTTGACCGAGCTGCCTACTTACATGGACCGGATACTGCACTATGACGTGCAGAACAACGCATTTTTATCGGCTCTGCCTTATCTCACCGCTTGGATCATGGGTTTGGTGATCTCAGCTTACGCCGACTCATTGTTAGAACGGCGCATCTTATCCCCGCTGACGTCTTTCAAGCTATGGAACACGGTGGCATCCCTAGGTCCGAGTTTGAGTTTCCTCGGTGCTATTTGGGCCGGATGCGACCGCTTGACTGTGATGCTCATGCTTTCCGGGATGGGTTCTCTTTACGGCGCCATTTACGCTGGCAATCAGATGAATCATATCGTACTCGCACCAAAGTACGCCGGCACCCTTTATGGTTTGACAAACGCGGCTGCTAATGTCTGCGGATTCTTGGCACCTTACATTATCGGCAGCATTGTTGACGGCCACGTAAGTGCGCAAACATTCTGATTTATGGCGCGACGTTATAGCCCACCCACAGAATGGTTAATGCGATCGTTCTCTAGATCTTACTCGGTTTCATAAATACTTGTGTTCCATCGGTTATGATTTATACAGTCTTGCAGATCTCGAAACTATTGAAAAGAACCAACCTCTCTTTCTGTTTACAGGAAACTTTGGCACGTTGGCACACAGTATTTTGGATGACTGCTGCTATAGACATAATCTCCAACTGCTTTTATCTTCTATTCGCGTCAGCTGAGGAGCAGCCATGGAGCAAGGGCAGTTGATGACAAAGCCACAGCTGACACATAGTCACGTTCAACATGGCTAGAGATTCGCCCTTCGATCATCTCGTATTAAGTACCTTTTAGCCAAATTTTTATATTTACATCGTCGGACTGTGAATGTTTTATCTCTCCCAGACAATTTGAATTTCGCCCTTCCGTCACGTTTTCTCTTTTTCTATATCGTTTCGATGTGAAAAGACATATAGTGATGATGCTAATGATACGCACGCATGCGATGTTTGATGAAAAATTATTCGGCGTTCACAAACGTCGCAGACAATACTTTTTTAATTTGCCGATTTAATATTTACGATTTCGTTTAAGTATTATAATCGATTTATTTACCTTTTTTATGGGCTCGCATGAATTTTTGATAGAATGATGGTTGGGAACATCGTAACATCGTAATATGAACAATATTTTGTTCAGCAATATAACAGGATTTATAAGAAATATTTATGTGCTAAAGATTTTGTTTAGTTTGAAAAAAAAATTAAAAGAATAAATTTTGTTTGTTCAATGATATATTTTAATTATATAGAGTTATTGCACAAAATATTTACATTTTATTTGTCCTTTAAAGCAAAATCTATAATTATATTGGTTTCGTCAAATCTAATCATTTAGACTAATCTCTGAAAAAAATGTAACATCCGAAGTTAAAAATGACGTTTAAGAATTAAAAATACCGCTTCTCTGTTTTTATTTGTTGATTAAGCTCATTATTGCATATGAAATTTCATTGCATTTTCGAATACATTGCGGATCATGTTTTCTACTGAATGTCAATAATTTTATTATATATTATATATTTTTTCATCATAAGTCATATTCGTACATGATAAAAAGGATACAAGCCGGTAAAATAGTAAACCTTAAAAGCGAACTAGGATAGCAAAAATTTTGTAGAAAAAGAAAAAGGATGACATTTGGTCATATTATAGATTATGTGATTGTACACTGCATTTTGTTTGGTGTACTTCATCTAAATGTCCTAATAGTTACTAAATTTTATTATTAAAAAATAGCAGACAAGATTAATCGGTTCACCTGACAAAGTGATATTTGTAGGTAAAATATTTTAAAGGATAACCGAGAAAAAAAAAAAAAAAAAAAAAAAAAAAAAAAAAAAAAAAAAAAAAAAAAAAAAAAAAAAAAAAAAAAAAAAAAAAAAAAAAAAAAAAAAAAACGAAAAATATAATTCGTCAGAAATATATATGAATAATATATATTTAAAATAAAAATTTGAATTTTATCTGTTTTTATTCAAGCTTTAATATTTAGCGTGAATAATTTTAAGTTAAAATGTTTATCTCGTTAAGCAAACTAAAGCGTTGATTGGGAAAATAAATTATTATACAGTTAGTAAATGCTGCACATTAGCACAGTGCGTTATAGAGCACAATTACAAGTTTTATAAGGTTATTGATTTTCATTTTCGATTTGTTTATTTACGTATGAGGATTGTTCAATCTCGGAAAAAATGTGGTGCTATTTCAGGTGTAATAGTGTACATACTTACGTTAGCTGTAAAATCGCATATAAATAGCGCTATCCCAGAACAAAATCGTATTTATTCTGTTCAATAGAAGTTAAAGAGATTGTTTAGACTTTGTTTAGTATCGTAAATTGCAACTGTTTGAAAAGTACATTTCATGGTCCTTTACATAAATTGTGTAATTTTCTACCATCGTATAAAATAATCCTGTTTAATATCATCGAACAATGATAAGATTTTTGAAAACTGATTTTAAAGACAATAATTAAATTTACATTTTCACAGATTTCAATTATGACCACAATCAATCCATTTCTATTATCAATTGTAAAAATAAAAATTGTACTAAAATTTTAAAAATAATACAAACAATTTCTTTTATAATTTCAAATTGCTTTTGATAAATGATTATTTTTGTCTATTATGAAAATATTTGGCTGTGTATTATATCAAATAGCACAGATAAGTTAAAGTTTGCCGTGTGAATTTTCAAACACTTGTACATAATTTAACATTTTTAAGAAGTTATAAGAGATAAATTTTGGTGTATCGGAAAATGTTAGCTTTTGCATTATTAAGACATAAAAAAATTAAAAAATATATACAAAAAATGATGGTAGATGAATGAATAAAAAAAGAAAAGAAAAAGGGCGGGGATTGAAGTGAAATGTAGTATTTCTGTGAGTTAGCATACAAATTTCTGCCTCGACTGCGGGAACATGTGTCTTGTGAAATTATATTAACCTCATCAAATACTATTTAAAGCTCGAGGGCAGGAAATGTACGAGATGCAGTAAGCTCCTGTTTGTTTCGCACATCGTGCATCTTGTAATTGAATTTTTTCGAGTATTACAGCCAAATAAACACGAGTTTACTGTCACAGTTTGTTGTATTCAAGAGCAGTATTAACAGTTCGTGTATTAATCAGATTTAAAAAATGATCAAATGAATTTTCAACAGGAGGCGCTGTAAAAAGCGTCCGTTTCTCAGTACATTTTTTCAGAGTGCAACTGCATCCACAAACTTTCAATTTGATTATTCAATTTTTGTTCATGTCATGATGTCTCATTTTTTTCATTCTGCCGAAGCTTAGTTAAAAAACTATGGACTATGAACTTTTATTTGCAAAATTATTAAAATTCATCTCACAATTTATAAATGGAATTTTGATGTAAAGAATTAAATAATCAACTTTGGTTTATTAGCGCCTGTTGTCATTGAGTTTGTGGTTAAAATTTTGTTATATTAAAAGTATTAAATTAAAAATATAAAATTAGATGAGAAACAGAATTGAATAATAATAAACAAAAATTAACATGTACCTGAATTACGAATGTGTAAAACAAAAGGAGTATATTTAGAATGAAAATTTGCGTTACGACTGGAATTGTGACATTTCGATTATATATAAGAATTGTTACTGACGCTGCTGTAAAGATTATTGTATACAAAATCATGATGAATAAAGTTATGTAAAAATATATGTTTGTTGAATTAACCGGATTGACAGTCGGACAAAATTTGTTGATACCGCGATATATTATTACGATGTAATTGAATTGTCGCTGATTTATGTCCAAGTTCATGAATTTGATCGCGCACACAAAGAACGACGTGGATATGGAACCATAAATTCACTTTTATGTGGAAAAGGTTCACGTAAAATGCGACGATGCATTAACGTATAATGTTACCGAAATACGTTGTTATATAGGACTAGGATAAGTTTTCTTTATTCGCAAAAATTATCTATTTATTGAATGCGTCCGGTGACATTTGCTGTTGATACCTTGGTAACTTGATAAGACCGATCACGTCAAAACCATTGTTCATACATTTTTCATACTTTCTTTTTTCAAATTCAAATGAAATTATACAATTCAATAGTGTATCTTACTTTTCATTTCATCTGTCCAATATTATTCATTTTAAGAAACAATTTGAAACAAGAGATATAAATGAAAACAAAAATTGAATTGCTAATTTAATACGCGGTTGAAACATTTATTCATTAATTTTTTTCAGATGTATAGTCTGAGCGTAGTCTGTTGTTTGATTTGTACTTGGTCGTTGATGAATCATTTCGCTTATTAGAGAGTTTTTGAAGCCCACGCGTCATAACTGTCTTACCATTTAGCACAATAGAATGCGGCTCATATTAGCATATATTTTATGCTTGTATTTGGCAGATAATGACGTTCATAAAATGTACCGTTAATATTTACATTGATCCAAAATCCTATTAATTAGCTTCAGATTTATTGTCTTAGATCAATTATGCAATTTGCAGTCATTGCATTTTTCTTTTCATTTATACGTTTCAGAACCATTTTTTAAGATACATTATACAACGAAGTTAAAATAAGTTAATAGAGTAAATGTTTATATATTTATTTCAATCAATTGAAAATATTTTGTATCAATTTATTGAATTATTTTATTAACATCAATTATAATAAAAAACAGTTGGTTATGATTATACAGTACAGTCTGTCTAAGCGTTTGTTAAGTTGTGTCTTAAGCTTATTAGACTGGCCTAATTCTGATGGATTTGCGATAGTATATTCGACCTCTTGGTGTATTTGGGATCAAGTGCTATAAGTACACATCTAAACTTTAAGTTGCTGTTACGTTAAAATTTTGCACCCAATATCAACTTTGTTTCTGGATCATCTCGTGGATCATACAAAATAACATCAGAAAGAAGTCGCTTTAAACATTTTTATTGAACGATTGTTTTTATTAAATTAAACATTTTATATCATATATCATCATTATATCATATCTATTTTAATTAAACAAATTTTTTTTTGTTTTTATTTTCTTCCCGCAATTTTTCATTACATATGTTTTTGAAAGAGTTTTATGTGTCTCCTAAACTACTAGTCCATTGTTCACACAGCTACATGTGTCAAGAAACAAAAATATTTTTCACCAAACGACGCGTCAAATGAATGGAGCAAAAAGGACAAGTTTGAAATGTATAAATTTAGAGTTCACGTGTGTTCTCTATTATAAATGTCATAAAAAATGAAAGTTTTATGATAGAACCCAAGGGTTTGCGGAACATTTTTCATTGAGCACAATTCTTTGAACTTTATGGTGAATTTCCTTTTCATTATAGTTTTTTATGTCGCCAACTTATTTGGAATTCATTTTTGACCTTAGAATTAAATTGAATTAAAATGTTGTACTTAAATGAAATTAGGTAATTGAATTAATTAATAAAACACAATTGAAACAAAAATCAAAAAAAATCTAAATAAAATAATAAAAAATAAATAAATAAGAAAAAATAATATTCGGATTTGAATGTAGAATAAAAATGTCTTTTATTTCTATATTCTTTTAGTTTGAACCCCCTTCCTATTGAAAAATCTATCTATAATCTCGTATAGAAAATTTGTTGCAGGGTGCTTAGATGGGACCCCTGTGGTCGTCAATATGAGTTCCCATGTCAATTTGTCATATTGCTACTCGTACTTGATTTACACCAATTTTAATCAAGTGGTTTATTCTCAAATCAAAATGCAATTGAATCGACGTCTCGAATTTTTCAAATTAAATATTGATTGGAAAATAAATAAAAATCATATTTTATGTTTTTCATCTATTAATTATAATTTACAGAATTCAGTTTTTTTTTTAATTAAAAATAATAATAATTGAGAACTCAGATATTGTTTTAATACCGTATAAAAAAGGAATGTGATATTAAATTGAAGTACCAGGAAGAATGTATACGACGCATACACAGATTGCACTATCAATTTATTAAGAAAAAAAATACAACTGAATATATCTGTTTTATGTACAGGGGTGTATTATTTCCATTCGTACATGAGAGAAGATGTACAAAAAGTGCTTAGACTATGTAATATTGTACGAAGCATTCTGCCTACAGTATTACTAAGATAAGGGGAAAAGAATAGATAATGAATATTCATCAAGAATCAAAATGAACTTTTGATGAAATGTACGGGTTCCCCTTCTGTTTTAATATTTTTTCATAACCCGAGCGCCGTTTTGCATAGCCGATATTTACATTTTTATCGCCAATGTGTAATCAACAATACTAATATTTATTAAGTGAAATATACCGAAATATTACAAACGTTTGTTTATTCATTTATTGTTTGTTTCTTTTCTTTCTTGTTTTTCAACATGGTGCATGTTTCATAGGCATATGGATAAAAATGTTTCATTAAAAGATGAAACAGAAATGATGTCATATAACTATGGGATGGTTAAAAAAAACTCAATTATTTCATCCAGAAAGCGATGCTAAAAGTTTGAAAAACTAAAATTATCGTCGCAATATGATAATGATATGAGAGAGCGTATATACGATTTACACTGGAATTAAAATTCAAGTATACTACTTTTATGCGTGTGCAGTTCATTAAGATTTTCATTGCGCACGTTTAAGTGGCTGCGTACAATAACGTTATGCCGTCTCTGATGTTTTCACTCCTATCATTTATTATATGTAATTAAACCACAGTCTCTCCAGAAATCTTTTATTACTCGCAAATTGAATTTTTTTTTACTCCGCTTCTCCCGGCCGTCTTTTGTGCTCATCAAAATTTTCTACATTACTTTATCTTCTTTTTAACATTTTTTGCGAGAACACTCTAAAAAACAATTAGAAAAACTAATTGAATAATTAAAACATATTTACACAACTGACATTTATTATCTGAAACAACTGTGATTTTTTTGTTAAACTCAGCAAAAATAATTTTGATCATTACAGTTTACAATTTTTATAGCTACATTATTTATAGGAAAGTTACTGCATTTTTTGATAAACGTGCTTTTTTTCATTCTCTGAAAAATTCCTGAAGATAACAGTGCGAGATCTGGTCCTGCTACCTTTGACTACAGGATTATTTACTGTAGTTAAAAAGAGGCAGAAAATACCAGGACTACGTTTCCTAGCGCTGTCTGGAACTTGAAAATAAACTTCACTTGACTGTGCTATACTTTGCCAAATCGACAGAATTTTCAGTAAATTCGACTGATTTTGTCTGCTATATCATTTTTTATCGAAAAGTAAAAAAAAAAAAACAAATACATTTTTCCCTCAAAAAAAAAAAAACAACTGTCATTTAAATAAAAAATCTAAAATTTATAAAATAGAGTCATGAAGATGTTTTAAGAGAAGAAATTTATATATATTACGACCAGAAATATATATAAATTAAAAAAGTTGTTTTCATATTACAAATTATAATTTATATCTGTATATAGGAAGAGAATAGTTTTTCTTTTAATCAAAAATTCGAGCACTACCTATTGTGACAGGCAGCTCATCTAAACATCTTTTCTCTCAGCGCTCAATTTGCAATTTTCATTGAAATACCAATATCAAAGTATTTCTAGATAGTGTAGCGAATGAATTACAAAAGAGTTTTGCCACATGAATTCTGTAAACTATGTAATCTTAACAACAGATATGTATTTTAACAACAGAGGGAACAATGTATTTGTACGCTTGTGTGTACGCTTTCATTTGTTAAACTATTATATGTTTGTTGATGTTCAGAATATCAATAATCAATTTTAATTGTTCAAAAATATCTACAGGCGTTTAAACATCGTATACTGAGACACTAATATATTTTAATTTCACAAATTTTGTTCGGAAACGAATGTAGAAGTGTCTTAGTTTGGGACCTTCACTTTTACAGTACATCCGAATATTTAATTTAAGTTGCGAAATAGAATTTAATTAATAGGAATATGTCTCAGCGAATGATATAAAAAAAGAAAAGATAATAATTTGAGGGTTTGCAAAGTGAGGAATTCGTAAATTAACATTCCCAAGAAGCAGAAGAGAGAAAAAGAGGCGCGCATGTAGAAATAATCTGCGGTAGAAGTACGCATAATGGACAATCAGAAGGAGCGCAAAATGACCATGAAAGTATGTTTTTAAACGGAAAGGAAGAATAAAATGATTTAGTGAGACTGTTGTTTTGTGTGCTCTTGATATAAATCCCTTTAAAACGGGATTTCGTGTGGGTGTCACACGTACCGCATCCCTTTCATGCGCGGTACTGCAGCCTCTCTCGGTCGCATGCTGCGCGCCGCTGCTTTTAGTTTCAGTCGACGCCGAGCCATCACGCGCGTTGGCCGCCGATACTCCCAACCATCGAGTCTTTTTTTCTTTGCCTCGCGATCGCGCTATTTACGTCCGCCAATTATAGGTTAAACGTGTTACAATTTCTTCGCGCACAATCATGGAGATCGCGTTCCCTTCATCCAGTGTTCGCGCCTCTTCTCTTCAATAACTTGCAAATTTTCGTGCAAGAAAAAAAAAGTTTAGTTTTTGAAAGAAAAACAAACAGTTGCGCGAAGACTTATGGGCTGGTGTTTCGGCTGAACGGACGCAAACAAAAACAAACACGAGTAAACAATACGATATGGATTTCGTGATCCTGAAGGTGAGTTTTGTTTGCAAGTTTTGTTTGTTATTGTCAAGAAACACGACGTTTTGGTTGCTGCTGTTTTTGTTTACATCATTCAAAAGGCATTAGACTTTTGACCTTGGTGTCTTATATTCTCAGCCGGCGAGAATTTCACTCACTTTATCAGTATTTTCGATGCAAAATCTTAGTTGAGCGTGCGAATCACAAAGCGAATATATTCATGCGGCGTAAGTGTCGAAAGTCAAAGGTGCGAGTTCATACACAATGCTTACAATTATGTTACCGTGGCGCCATCGCGCGCTTAACTTGAAGGTTTTCACTTTCTTTCTTGCACCCCGCATCTGGCTGGACCGCGCGACACATTAGTAACAACGCAGCCAGAGACAAATTGTTTTCGGATATCGCGCACCACTATGCCACTTACAATGTTTGTTTTATAATTCCTTTATCTCCGCTATAAATAGCACCTTTATCCGAACAGATTTTGACTCAAGCCAGTTTTTGATATTTCAAACGCGATATTTCTTATTCTTATCCAACTTCGCGAGTTAATGAAGATTACGGCAAACTTTGACTTAACTTTTTCACCTTGTTTATGAAAGCTGTAAATTCGTGCTTGTCATTTGCAGGGGGTTTAAATAATTTAGCGATTTCACTCCCCGGCAGATTTTACCCGTCATCTTACTCAAGCGCCATCTAAGATACAATTTTGAATAGAATGAACTCTCCTACTCTAATAAAAAAAGAACAAATAATGGCAACCGAACGTCTGCCATTCAATTCTCTATGTTCATAATGACCACACACTAAACATTTGAATAAATTATAAATTAATTGCCACTTAGCTGGTTTAAAAATAAATTTAAATGACCATATCTTTGCGGCCATTTAAATGAACGTCTTGCCACGAGTTCTATATATGTTTTGGTTCTCAAAGATTCATTTTTTTTTTTGCTTCTTAGAACTTAACAGGACAAACAAATATTAAACATCGGATTTGTTATATGACGCGGTTGTTTAAGCGCTAGAAAAATCGAGCACTACATCTAACCAGGAGTTGCGTGCAAAATTGATTTTGTTCTACATGCTTAATTCAATTTTTGCGCTGAAATTTGTGACAGCCAAAAAGTAATGCTTCAATTTAATAGGGGCGGTTGAGGTCATTTTGATTAGTTGGAGTAATTGACATTCGAATAAACATGCTATTTATATAAAATAAAATTGTTTTATAATGATGAAATTCAAATTAAAGATTCAGATAATTCTAAATTTAAGAAACACATTTTTTAAATGAATAGATGGAACCCGTTTTTGGTAGCCTTATCCTACGTGACTGTTCTTTTTGCATTTGAACTTGTGAAAAAATTATAAAAATCGTAAATTATAATTTGAACTGTACTGAACAAATCTTCAAACAAATTTGGTAACCATCCACAATGTGCACAGACTGTGTTTATCTATATTTGAGTATAATACTTTTTAATAAGTACTCAATATCTTCGAAGTGAGATGAAACCCACTTTTTCACTTGTTACTATTTTTGTGTTCAATTTTGTTTCTTGAAAAAGCATATATTATAAATATATTTTGCCTCTAAGGGGCGCTATTGTCGTAATTAAGTAAGAGTATATTTTTTTTCAAGATTAGAATAATATCCATGTTTGGTTATCCAGATATAGTGCGGAGACAACCGCCAGACTTCAATTTGGAGGAAGACGTTATGGATGTTTGTACAAGAAATTTGTAAGAAAATATTGCCCGGCATTTCGCTGGTTGTTTGTCCATCAACAGTATGAAGTTATATATCGGATTGCCGAAAAGCATAGTTGTTTCTGGGACAGACGACTTTGTTTTTTCATCTGTTTGTTTTCAATTTAATCAGCTTGATAGAGTCATCGTTAATTTCAATATGTCTAAACCTTTTTGAACGTAACTCTGTACAAACCGCAACAAAGGAACGCAATCGCAGGACTTTGGTCGACGCAAAATAAAAAAAAAACAAGTCGTGGCATATTCGTCATTACGGGAATTGTGACGAGTGTGACAGAAATGGTATTGTATCGGAGAAGAAATAAAGATAATTGAATGCAGCAGAAGTGTACGTAAACAACAAAAAAAAAAAACACGCGAACCCCCCGTCAATTACGACGGTTAAATAAAATATCAAAACATGCGTAGAAGGGATGACAAAAATTTGCATCCGGGTGCAAAATTGTCACGAGAGAGGTAAAACGCGACGGATGCGTTGAAAAAAAAAGTCTTGCGCTAAATTAAAAAGCATACATATGTAAATATCGTGTCAGACGGGAGTAAATTATTAAATGAAGGCACGTATCACAAGCACGTGATACAAATACAATCACAAGCCCTTTTTAATGAATTAATCCCAACAACCGATTCAACATCTCACAAAAGAATAACGACTCTCCTAAATTTGCCTCGATTGGGGAGAGTTCAGAGAAATACTTTCGGTCTGTCTTGATTAAAAATAAACCAAGAATAAATATTTGTCTGAATATTTTTGTAAACGTAAACTAATTATTATATATAATTAAAAATTCGTTATGAATTAAGTGCAGTTTTATAAAATACTCTCGATCATTTAAAAAATTGATGGAACGTTGAAATAAATTTGTTCAAACTATTTTTGAAGAGATATGTCATTTTGATTTTTATAAAAATAAGCATTTTTTAATTTTCTTGACAAGGCCTCAGATGATTTTAAAATAGTGTTACTCCAACTTAGTCTGTTGAAATAACTGTCAATTCTTAAAGTCGGTCCATTTGAGCCACAAACTTGATTATCATCATGACAGTAAAGTAGAATCTTAACATACAACCACCGAGATTAACAATTTAAAATAACACTGGTGACCCCAACGTACGTACTGGTTTCTCAAGAGAAATGGCTATTTTCTTGGAAAATTGTCTCATTTTTTCTCTTGTTTTATACCAATAGTTTTTTAATGTTGGTAATATAGGTATTAATATAGTAATATAGGTGAAATCTTGTTAAAAATAAAAATTAAACTTTTTTATAACAACATTTAAAAATTGCTCATTTTTAATACTTTTTTAGAATTCTTTCTTCTCTGTATCGATTTCAATGTTTTCCAAAAATTTGTATAATTAAATTGCATCAAATAATTAATAATATATGAAACATAACAAAAATTTGTATAATTAAATTGCACCAAAGAATTAAAAATATGTGAAACATATAAATAAGGAATAAAATTATTTGTATAATTAATTGTTTATTCACATTGTCAGAATTACGTTTGAAGAATATTTTTCTTTTCGTTTAATGATAGAATCGAACTTTAATACTTTTGAATCGTTTTTTTTTTTAAATAACCTCGTTAATTAGGCACTGGCAGTCATACATTCGGCAGCAAAAATTGCATTTTTAAATTACTTTGTTGCTGATGATTTCATTTAAAATCCTATTCGCTAATTATCCGGACGGAGCAAAAGATTTGCGATAACTAGGTATTGACGGCGGATCCAAGAGATTTTTTGTTTTGACATGATATGACTTTTGCAAATGGCATTCGCGTGAGACAATCCAGAGCCTACTGTCTCGAAATGCGATGTAAATTCTTATTATACAGCTCCGCAGATATGCATAATCCCGGCAAAGAATATAGTCGCACAGAATACTGCTGTGTCTTTGTGATTTATTCTCCTTCGTTGCAACTAAGTTATTGCATTAATCGTGAAAGTATAAACATGGATCATAACTGAAAAATAAGTCCGCCACAACGGACAGCGTTGCAAAATAATCCCTTTTGGGTTTCACGAATTGTGTAATTGTGTTTTGCAACATAAGTATACAATTTACATTCAAAATTACGCGATTAATTTTATTCCTTGCTTAATGTTTCATATTTTTCTATAATTCCCTGCTCATCGCCATTAATTGATTAAATCGATCCCTTTCAAACAGCGCTGAATACGTTTTGCATCAGATTAGACGATGCTCGTCATCTCCTATTTATGTATCTTTAAATCTACGCTTCGTCGGCCATATAGAAGCAGTCTTTCAGTCTTTTTTTTTTCCATTTGTAAGTCTCATTAGAGAAAAAAAGACACGTGGCTCTGCAGGCTGCCATACTCGCATCGGAAATATGTGTGTATAAAGCGAGCTTATAAAAAATTCTATTCCCCACACATATCGTAACAAGTTTTTTCATTATACATTTCAAATCCATTTTCACCTTTTTGAAAAAAGAAATGAATAAAAATAACAAAAAAGAGAGGAAATAAAAATGGTATCCCATATAAAGATGACCTTCGATCAAATCAGATAACTAGACCATAAGCTATTCGAGATCAAGAATTCTAATAATAATCCTCTAAGCGTAATAATCGTGTCGATGAATTATCGAATAAGAGATGTATGAATACGCAAATTCGATTTTCTGCCCTGATTGGTCGTAAAAATGCGATTCGGGCGCGTACTAGTTGGGACAATGGTGGCTCACGGTGCGCGTTAAATTGTTGTCGTGTAATTACGCGAGTCTGAAGTTGAGATTTGTTTGGTTTGCGCGCAATTGATGCGAATTTTGATAAGACAATATATTACGCGCGAGATAAGCACAATTCGCGAGAGTGCTGGAATCATCTCTAGTTTAAAATTCTTCAAGAACTTTTTCTGTCTCAATCTCATCTGTTATTTAAATGTTTCTTACAAAAAAATGAACAAAATAATTTTCCTTGGAATTTATGACAAGTTGAATAAAAATTATTAAAAAAAACGTCATTTTTTTCTTTTTTTCTTTATAAGACAGAAACGAAGCTGTCGTTTCCATTATAAATTTACGTTCGATTTTGTAAATTCAGTCAGAGCTTTAGTTAACAAAGAGCGATTGACGATTGCAGTCGGGTGATTTGGTATTGACAGAGAGGAACGGAGAAAGCGAGTTGGAAAAGCAGCGTCTATACTTTTTCTTGAATTCTTTTGGAGATTTTTCTGGCTGGAATAAAAAAAGGCTGCTACGATCAATTAGCCGCAAACAAAGAAATGGATATTAGCGGTAATCGCCGAAGCATTTTCATTCAGATGCGACAAAGCATAAACTGAGTACAATGCCGATCCAGAAACGATTTTTCCCGTTTGCCAAATTATCCGAATCAAGTCACTTGCGTTAACACAATTAGATTTCAGTTTTCTCGTCAATCGTTACACATCATAATAAAATGAGACTCAATGCTTGCTTTTGCAGTTTATATGCACTATAGATCGATATATATGGTTATGAAACATAACAGAAAAAGACATCTAAATTGAATATTTATATTCATTTTAATCAGATTTGTTGAAACGAGCTTCGACTTTTCCTCATGCACTTAAATAAACTGTTTGAAAAATACAAATTGATTCTGCGTTGTAAGAAGATCAACAGAAATTGTCCCAGTTATATGTTTTGTATACAACTTAGAAAAAACGAGACAAAAGAAATGGAACTTTTTTTTTCCTCTCAGTTGCATACGAAAATTGCATCGTAATTGATATTTCGATTTATTTGTACAAATTTACTTATTCAATTATTTATTTGCTATCATTCGGTATCCTTTTTATAGCTTTTTTTTTTTTTTTTTTTTTTAAATATTTATACATTTTGTTTCAGGTTTTTTAATGTTCCAGAAACCATCGTGCTAAATGACGTATTGATATAAAAACGTGCGATTGATGGCAACCAAATCTTGGGTCTGCTTGTCTAGACCGATTTACCCTTGAAGGCGCGAATTTGAGTGACAGAAGAATTTAAACAGAAGAAAAGAGCGCCAACAGAATGAAGACACGTTGCATAAAAGCCTCGCGTACGGTTATTATCAACGGGGGCAACTCGCTCGTCATTTTTTGATGATATAATCTGGCGATCGACGGATTTCGCGAGGGACACAAAGTCGATTTGGCGAATTTTTCGCGTCACTCGCTTGCGGATTTTCCATCCATATTTTGTCTGTCTCGCAGCGCGCCCTTCGCTATTTCATCCCCCGTTGGTTCTTATCCTCTGCGTGTTCAACTGGCGGCTCCACTCCGCGAGTCGGCGATATGCCAACTTTCTTTTGCCTTTTCAATCTGAGACGCTACGCACCCAGTCCATCGGATGATCAAACTCGCCAAAAAATTTATGTTTACACTCATTTTCGCTTACAAGTCACAATTTTTTTTTCTTGAACTTTAAAAATCAGATTTTAGTAGTAATAAGTGACAAATAAAAAAGAATTTTATAAATCATATAAATTTTTACTTATGCCATCCGAGGGCAATCGTATTTTAGTTCTCCTAATTAGACATTCTTAGAGGTAGAAAAAAAACCTTTTTTTGCTTCAATAATAAACTTTCTTATGGGACAAACAATATTTTTTCTAGGCTTATCCCTACTAATAATTTAATCAAGCGCCCCATAATAAATATATTGTTATACTAATCACGAAAATGAGTTTTTTTGTTGACATCCCGAGTCGACATCGAGGGTTGTCACTTCTTACACAACTAAACACTCATTTCACTCGCAAAAAAGGATATTTGAAGGAAAACTTTTTTCATTTAATTAGTGCAACAATTTTTGTAAATATTGCTCAAAAATATGTTTGCTCTCAACCAAAAAATATATGATTTACATTCAAGGAATGCAAAGTTTATTTTCATTAGAAGGTTATTCTCGCTCTTGCTGTAAATAAATTTCAATTTAAATATGCATTCCTGTAAAACAAATAGTTTTGGTTGAATGCAATTTTCTTGAAGTAGAATTTTTTTTCCCTTCAAAAATAGATCCTTTCGTTTCGTGACGAGTGTTAAGTATTTTGATATTGCCATTTTGAGTGACAAAAAAGTGGCATTTCTCATTACACTCGGATGAAGACACCTCTGATAGAGTCTGAAAATGCAAACTAAACCAGACCTAAGTTATTCACATGGATTATCAGATCATTTCTTACTGAAAAAGCCACATTAAAAGTTGACGTTACGTGGTAGTGCAACAAAAAATGAATTGCCACGGAATGCGGGTTGCTAATTCCCACTCCAGAATGAAGATTCACTTTTACACTAAGCTCAGCACTATATTTTTCCTCTTAAAAGTATCCAAAAAAAAGTGTCACCTTGAATGACTTTTTAAGTCTTGAAAAGTTAGGTCATGTGCTGCGCTTGCCATGAAAAGTCACTACTGCCTGTGAAAAATATATTTTTTATAATATTGCGGTATTGTCAGGAAAAGTGACACTTTAAGTGCTCAAATCAGTTAGGAAAACTAGCACTTTTTAAGAAATATAACAGGAATGTAGTACTCGCCACTAAAGTGAGTCTTCAATAGTGCGAGTAGTGACAACCCTCGTCTTCAGCTCAGGATGTCAGCTTCCATCCGCTACATGGAGAGAAATAACGTCAGAAATTTTACTATATATCTTTACCAATCTAGTTTACGTAGCGTAAAATTCTTGCAATTCACAAAACAACAAATCAAATTTAGAATAGAGTTTTCAAATATTGGCAAGTGTTGTAAATCTCATTTTTCATATGCTTCACATCATATTTTATTTGTGATCAGGTCCTGAAGTTCGAAACCTGCTATGGGATTTAAAGTTACAAATAGCATTCCAGAAAATAACAATTATTATCAACCTTAAAGATTTGTCTAAATTTCGAGTGGAAAATGATTTTATTATAAATAAGAAAGAAAAAAAAATATAAAGTGATTTAGTAATTAATACTCCGTGGCAGTTTTCCGGACTCGTTTAATATAAATATGTAGTAAAATTGCTGAAGTGTATGAATAAAAAAACTAATTTTTGTGACTAGCGCCACATAACAATGCATTATTTGAAGCAATCAGAAACTTCAATGAATAATAATTAATTAACAAAAAGGGGAATACCAACAACCTTTAAAAGTAAAAACTTTCTTTTTTTCTCTCATCTGAAATTCAAGAGCGTGTCTGATCTTTTATAATAAAAAATGACTTTATAAGGACGATGCTTGTCGCACTTATGAGTTAAAAGCAATAATTCCATGAGACGAGAAATGCTTTTTTTGTCTCATGATTTACGAGTTGCAGCTTCTCACGTATACGAAACGAGGAAACCACCCGCGAATCGGACGCGCGAAAAAATACGCGCAATTCCTCAGGGGGAATTTTTCGTAACGCCGTTTTATTGAAACTGTTAAATCATTCAGCAGTATTTAAATTTTTAATTTCAACTGCTCTTCCGGAAAGCTGCGAAATTACCGGTTAGATAAATATTAACTGCTTTTCCAGCGTTTGAGAGCCGCGCGATTAAAGATGAAATATGATCTAGCGAGATGGAGAAATTGTGATAGCACAAAAGCTTCTTACATCAAAAGTAATATCGTATCAGTGGCTGGTTGAAAACGCCTGTTAATTAGGCGTAACTGGAAGATGCTTAAAGCTACATTATAAAAGGCGATTGTTTCAGCGACCTCATAATTTCTTCGATAGTTGAAATGTTCTCTGGGTCACACTGCTGTTACCAGGTGACGTTTGAAAGCGTTAAAAAAAACTTTTAGTCGCGCATTTTAATTGGCAAGCGAAAAATGAATTAAAATTCTGTAACGAGTTTGAGTGCCACGCTAAGAGTAATCGGTTTTAAATATACATGGAATTATGCATATCAGTTGTCGTAACGGCGACATAATAAAACTGCGCACATATTGTGCGGACTTAGCGACGTATACTAAGAAGATCAACATCCGTTTTTTAATTAAGAGCTCATTGTATCTGCAATATTTAACAAAAATATCGTCTTATCAATGATGTTATTTAATTACTTATACTTGCGAATTTTCTTATAACGAAAGTTTGTATGAAATCGTATTTGAATTTTTTTATTTTTTGCTAGAATTACATTTGTTTAATTCTACATTTCATAAAATTTTGATCAGTTTTGTTTTAATTGATCCGGTAGTACACGAATAGGAAAACAATTGAGTGAAAAATCTTGCGTCGATAATAAACTTGTTTATAATTCGTATGAAAATTTTGCGTTTCAAGTAATGCAGTTTAGCCATCCCCCGAGCCAACGGTTTTGGCTCGCAGCTGTATTAAAAAATAGTGCAAATATCAAACTTGTATTACACTTTTTTTTGCTTTTCGAAAGATTAAATTAATGACAAAGAACAACAATGGATAAATAATGAACTTGCAAAAAATAGATAAATGAAAAATATCATTTTGTACATAGATTTTACTACAAAAAAGTTTAAATGATTTTTTTTTTATTTTTACCTTAAAAGCATTTCAAATATGGCAACAAAATGGTTTAAAATGTAAAACATTGCTTTTTGCTGTGCCAGAAAAATTTCACAAAAAGGTGGTGATGAAGTTAGAATGATGGATAAATATAAGCGAGAGTTTCGTCGGCCGTCGAAGTAACGACGGGAGGAAAGGTCTTAAAAAATTTGAACCGCGGCGTGATATTTCAAATTGTTCCCATCTTTCGATTATTTTCGAGCTTTTCTCGCCTGAGTAACCGCTAGAGGTAGACGTGAATTGCGCTGGATATAAAGGCAGCGGAGGATTATGAAAAACGACTGGGACTAAAGAGCGATTTTCAAGTCCTAGCATTACGGCCGTCAATTATTCCCACGTTGAAGTAAAGTAGACCTCAGAAAAAAAAAAATTTTTTTTTTTAAGAAAAGAAAGAAATATAAGTAAAGAGAAAAGAATTTTTGTGCACAGTATCGCGTAGGTCTTCTTGCGGCTCAATCTATTAACTAATTTCATCTGAATTTCTTTAGTATCAGGAAAAGTTTAACCTGTCTCCCTCTTCCCCCTGTGAGAAAATCGTACTCATTTAAGCATCTTCATAATAACACGACGTAGTGCTTTCATTTCCGCGCGTTTCATTCCCTTTTTCTCTATTTATTTTTGCCCTCGCGTTCAAAATAATATCGCGCGCATTGAGCAAAGTAGAAAAAAAAGAGTTGAGAAATCGGGCTGTAAATCCAGACGGAGTCGCATTAAGAGCCATAAATCGGGCACGAAATCACATTAGCGAAACTTTCCGCGAAAAAGAAGGAAAAAAAAATGTTGCTGACGCAGCCGTTTATATAAATATGAATAACTCATTGGCACCGGGGCTCACCGTCGAAGCTTCTCTTTATCAAATTTGAATTTCAAACGTTTAAATGTCTTTTCGTCGAGGGTCAATGTGCATCAGCTCCCTCGTTTGCGACTCATGCATATGGCGACGACTATAGCTTTCCCGCGTTCACGCAGCTCCTATGCAAATAATACCTATCCGCAACGAGCTTTGTGTGCCGCGAGCAAACCAGAATTGATTTCCTCGTCTGCTGATATTCGATTAAGACGACGGCCAAGTTTAACTCACGAGTGCACCCGGCTAATTGATCAACCAGCCCTCCATCCTCTTATGATCCTCCACCTCATCCCCATCTTGCACACTCATTGGTCAAAGCATCCGCAATGTATATACTAGGTAAAAACTCACTCGCATCCCTCTTTTAATTGCCATTCGCGATTATGGACCGAAAATATTAAAGCAATGAGAAAAAAAATTTTAAAAAGATAATTGGAATACTGATTGTTTTGGAACAAGTTATTCTATCAATCTAAAAAGATAATTTTGTCAAGCGAAATCAATTTGATAACAATTTTGTTTTCAAATTCAAACTTTTGGTTTGAAGGGTGTGAGGTAGAAATAAAATATAGATAACTTGATGCGACAATTCGGAAAGAAAATTTCGAATGGGCGTTTAAACATTGTTGAAGATTTGACAAAAAAAAAGAGAGGGGAATTAAAAATTTGAATTATGATATTGCGAATGAAGAGACCGGAGAGAGGTAAAAGCTGCAAATTTCGGCACTCAGGAAGTAACAGCTGGTAGTCGAAAAATTATACCCGGACATTAGCTGGGATGAGCACATTTTTTAAGTACTCTCATTTGTGAAGCAAAAAAATATTAATATAAGTGTAATTGTGATATTCTGGGGAAAAAAATGAAAAATAATAATAATAATAATAATAATAATAATAATAATAATAATAAACATACGATAATGTAAGTGCAAAATGTAATGTTGGTCATTTGGAAAACGCGGAATTAAAATTTGACACATTTCATAAAAATTCTGATTCTTCATTTCGGTTCACTTTTGCTTGCATTTTTAAAATCTTGGTGTTTATATGGAGAAAGAAGTAAACATGTAATAGTCAACCTAGACCGAATGCGCTTCGTTATAAATGCAAAGCTAACTTTATATAGTACCGCGCTTTTTTTCATTATACGTGGATTAAAGGAAACGTCAACTTTTATGTCGGGGCTTTAATCATATATTTGTTTTCCAAGTGGTAAGTTTGTTATTGATGTGAAAAAAATGAACTTGACGATGTTTTTTGTGTTTCCCTCAAAGCAATCAGCTGGCTTTATTTGCAATTCGAAGCGAGATTCAACTCTCAATTTCAGCTCTCGCAAAAATTGATCTCGTTAAACGAGAGATGTCAAGGAAAAAGTTTACATTCATATTAGCTATGCTGAATCAGCAGAAAAGGTGTTGGCCAAAGAGATAATGTTTGTTCTGGTACACAAACATTTTTTCAATAAGGACTATCCTCATTGTTTCAGATTCTTTTTTTACATTTGTAGATGTCTGAATGGCGCTTGGGCGTTCTCTTGGATGATTCGATCAAATAAGGCAGACATTTTTTCTTTTAATACCTTCACATGACTAATTTGATTGACGTCTACCCGAGTAATCAAGTTTATATATAGGATTATGGGGTATTAAGTAGCGCGCATGAAAAACATATTGAGATTAATGAAGCATTAATGTATCTCGACTGTTTTGTCACTCCAATTGAGTGAACTCTGACAAATTGTCTCTGTTGCTGCTCAAATTTCCATTACGGCTTTTAGAACTATCAGAAACAGAATTAGAAAAAAAAAGTTGAAAGATTCTTCAGTCTGCAAGTTTTCTGCAAATCAAAACAAATTTTGCAAAAATAATTATTCACTTAGAAACAACAAAAAAAAAAGATAAAAAAACTTTGTCTTGCCTGGAATTATCAGAGAACTGCAAAAGCCAAATTATTTTATGTCTGATCGATTAATTGACTTGTGTTTTTTGATAGAGTGGAGAAAGAAAAAGTTTGGAAATTGAATAGGAACATTTAGCGATTGGACGATCGGTTATCTTGAGTAGCGAAGCGCGGTAAGTACGCCGAACAACCAAAGTTGTTGGCAAAATTTTGAACTTTAATGGAAGAGGGCGAGAAGCGATTATGCCCAAACGGGAAGCTGCGATATAACATGAGCTCATTTCTGATACAAAATTCTGGTTGGCACGTGAAACTAAGCGAGTTTCTGGAGCGCGCCGAGTAATGAAAAAAAGTCTCTGTCATTGCCACGTTGACAAGAATGAGGACACGAACATTGTCCTGTGCGAGAGTTTGAACCGCGCGATTCTTCTCAATTCGAATAATTAATGTTCTTTATTTGAACCGGGACTTTGTCAAACGCATACATTCTCGAATGAGAAATTTATTCTAATAAAAAAAAAATCTGTCTCTTTAGTTTTCATTCATGTTATTTTTATAATACAGTGCTCAAATCACTATATCGTTACGTGCTCTCTTCAGACCATTCCGTATTTTTCCCGAATGAAATTACATTTTCTGAGGTCATATAGAAATAATCGAGACACAATAAAACGTTCCCTGTCAAATTTCTTATCATGAAAATAGAACGTCACATCTCAAAATTCTTTTTTTTTCTTCTTCGTTGGTTCAAAACTTTTGCAGCATTAAATGTTTCACGTGGAGAGAAAGGATCCCATAATTCACCGTTTCTATCAGAAAATCTGACAGAATCCGAAAAAATATTTTTCTACAAAATATACAATTCATTCTTCGCCCCATGGCAATAAAAGAAATAAACTTAAAAAAAAAAAAAAAAAAGAAAAAAAAAAAAAAAAAAAAAAAAAAAAAAAAAAAAAAAAAAAAAAAAAAAAAAAAAAAAAAAAAAAAAAAAAAAAAAATGAAATAAATGAAATGAAATACAATACAAAAAAATGATAGCACTCAACAATTTCATACTTCTTGTTCGTTTCAGCCACAACTTCAACGACGGCACTTGGCTTGGCAAAAGTGCTCATTCGGGAAGTAATATTTCGCGCAATTGCTTCGCGATGAAAGATTGAATAATTGATACTTAAAAAGCGATGAGACATTTGGTTACATCTGTCCCCCGACGTCGCTCGATGGCAGCTGCAATTTATGAAGAAAACTGGTCTCCAAAGTGGGGGGGGGGGGGGGTCGGAATCAGGTACAAAACGGCAGGACAGTTTCGCAGAGGGAGGCAAAAAGCAACGCGGAAAGGCGTTCCCCCATTGTGCCTCGTTGGCGTTTCCATGTCAAGACATTTTCTGTTGCACAGTTGCTCCATCATGGCATTCACAATTATATTCAAATCGACAAAATAATGCGCGCCCAGGTGCAACAATTTCAAAACGCCGATTGTCAAATGAAACGGTGCCGAGAAAATTCTGTAATGCGAATAATGAATAGGGTCGGATGTCTTTAAGAATATTCAACTTTTGTTAAGTCGACTTCTGAGGTTTCGCTTGCACCCAACTTAACCGAATTATAGCAAGTAAACAAAAGGCGTTCATTTTCTCCGTGAAAATATATGTCAGGTGTCTTAATCATTGTTTTTGCCAATGAATGTTCTCGAGTTGCGCGCGCACTCTTTGACTGTGCCGTAAATTTGCCACCATTAATTCGGAACAGATCGCGGATGCTGTGTGGTTTGATAATGATAATTTGTTAGATGAATATCTGGCTTGCGTACACACAATTTGTCATTTCGAAAATAGAGCCGGAATGTAAACGGGCCAGATTAAACCATTTTTATGATCGCGTTATTATCGAAATAAGTTTAGAAAAAAAAAAAAAAAAAAATTTCAATGTTTGTGGAGGATGTAGAAATTGCAAAATTTAAATAAATTGTTTAAAATCTAAATTGCGGAATTCTTAAATAATAATAATTTCTTTGAAACGTGAAAATAAAATTGTTTGCGTATTTTGACAGGAAGAAATTTATTTTGACACTAATAAGTTGGTTTTCTAATGAGTAGTCTTGATTAGATCATGAAAAATGATCAACGTAAATGCACCGAATATTGAGTATTGCTGAGCGAAAATATCAATGGTTTAATACAACTGATGCATTCACTCGCAGGCAGCTTTACCATTGGACATTCAAAATTTTATCTGTCCGGTTTCACACTCTAAATAATTTCATGCTATTTTCTTTACCTCTCTCTCTCTCTCTCTCTCTCTCTCTCTCTCTCTCTCTCTCTCTCTCTCAGTGCAAATTTTGTCTGTGGCAAAATTTGAATTTCAAAATATAAACTGTACAAATTCAATATTCCAAGCAATTCATAAAAAAAACAACGGGAAACAATATTTTTTTCCCTTCTTTATGGTCTAACGAAAAAATCGTAATAAAATTTTTCATTTTCGAGGTAAGTAGCTTATAAGCTTTGAGATTTTATTTAAGCGAATAAAAAATGGCACACGGTATAGAACAATCAAACACTTCTCGTGCTCGGAATGAAAAGACACGACTCTTGTCTTGGAACACACACAATACGACAAATCTTTACGGCAAACCGATTGCGCCCTCAATCCCTTTCACAATATCTCAATTTATTCACGAAAACATACAACTTTTTACCAAGTTTTCTCGGCGCGCACTTAGCCCTCGAAGTTCAGCCCGGCGCAAAACTTGATCGCGAACACGATAAAATATCCATAAGGAATGAAACTGCAGCCGAAAGCACCGCATCATTTTTATATATACCAAAAAAGGGGAAATAAAAATACACCAGAATGCGCGTTTCCAGGCGAAAAAGTTTCACGAAAGAAATAAATACGCGAAATCTATATTCCCGTTCTGAGAGAAGCAACTTTGAATCACTTTTTTCTTAATTCGAGAACGCGACTCTGGTTTGACATAATTTTTCATGCGTAATGAGCGAATTAGTATCGGCGGGATGCATTTTTTATTCTCTATATAAAAAAGAATCATTTCTCTTGGAATAAATTCAGAACAAAATATAGTCAGCATTTGTTTGCTAAAAACAAAAACCTTTTTCAAGAGTACCATCAGCGATTGTAAAAATTCCGCAAACAACAACGAAAAACACAAGAGACAAGGGGACGAATGACAATTTGGTTTACTTTTTGAAAGAGTTTAAGGGTCAATTTGAAGAAGGAGCAGGTCGTGTTGTGCAAAGTTTGATAGGACTTTTTGTAGCAATGGAACGACGATGAAGAAGCAGGGCGAATAAAAAAGGGAGAAACGACGATGTTGCGCGTACTTTGCAATTGAGATGATGCGCCGTGTCCAGGGGTTGTTTGCGTCTGAGGACGAGTTAGGATTAGATTAACGCGCGGGGTACGTCCCTTGTGGTTGCGCCACGGAATGTTAATGCGATCGCAATGCAATCCAAAACTATGCCATTGAATTTCGCAGACGCCACTTTCCAGCATATCCTTGCGTGTTCCGGATGATTGCATTAGCGATACGCGACGCTCTCGCGCTCGAGAGCATATCGATCTTCCACCGGCCTCTGTCGATTGATCTCAACGCGACGAGGGTCGAGACATCGCAAATCAACCGGAGACATTTGCGCAAACACGCGCCTCACCAATGTCGTGATAAGAATATACTTCTGCTTCGAATACCGATAGATGCATGTCGACAATAACGTCTCATATATTCATTTTTATATTTTTCTCTGTTTATTATTTTATTCATCCATATGTTTCAAATATTTCTTTTCTCATAGTCACTTTTTCTTGTTCAACAAAATCACTAACAATTTCGAGCCTAGCATAAAAATAAATAATTATTCTTATCAAGAGTCAGAGGAAGCTGAAAAATAGCGTTGTAAAAGTGGGAGCTGTGAAATGGCGTTTGGTTGGTATCACACACTGTGCACTTTTTGACGAGAATTAATGCTGCGCGAGAATTTCGACCGCACGTGACAAGTAGGTCGGAATCCGTCCAATCCCGAGAGACAATCGTCCGGCAATTGGCAAACGACGTTAGAAAAGCATCGGGACGCTGAAAAGAAGAGGCTTGCGTCGAGCGTGGATTTCGTTATCCGTACTGAGAGTTCGCGGCTGATTGGGTTAATTGATTTTTTGAACTTGGTACATTCGTGAGCGCCATTCGTAATTCTCGGGCCGCTCGTTTTCTTTTTTTTCACTCTCCCTACTGAGAAATATATTGCACTATGAAAAATAACAATAAGCCGGTAAAACGTAAATTGGATATTTGAGGAGCAAGGAAAATCAGTGCAAAATGGTGAAATTTATTTTTCTTTTCCTCAAGAGGGATGTGATACGGTTTTACCTCAATACGTCGCCAGAGTGATTTTTTATTTGGTTTTGGGAGGAGATTTTCTTAAATAAAATCTTTCGTATGAAGAATTCACTTGATACGTCGAGTAAACTTTCAGAGCAAGTGTACTTTAGGTGTAACTTTCGATGCAAGCGGTTTTTGCAGTTGACATATTTTTTTCGATATCCCAAGTTTGAGTTCGGACTGCATCAAGAACCTAAGGCTGTTCTGGTAAATTATGTAGAGTCTTATTTAAACTAAAAAGTTCGTGATGTGAATTCACAATGAATCCGATCAGATTGGTAGTGAGGTAGTCAGAAGAAGGGACGTTTTTATCAAACTCTTATTAAACTTAGATGTCACACGCAGTCGCATGTCCAAGTTTTATCTCATTCCTTCAAATTATTCTTATCATCTCAACTTCATTATCAATCGATTGTGAATTACAGACGAGTTTTAATGTTAAAAAAAAGAACTTTTGCGTTTGCACCCTTTTTCTTTATTAATTTTCTCATAGTTATATATATTTTACAAAGTTCGATGTTGTTCAGATGCTTGTAAGGTTGCAAAAATTTGCGAGTGCATAACTCTCTGGCAACTTGACGTTTAGTTGCTGTAACTCGAACGAAAGTTATAACAATGTGTTGAATAACGAAAATTCTTCAACAAATAAAATTTTCAAAGAAAAGAGAGAGAGAGAGAGAGGGAGAGAGAGAGAAAAAAAGGAAAATGAGCAAGTCCAAGTTTGATACATTTTCATTCGGACGTATTTAGACTCTGTCAGTTTGAAGCTATAATTTTTACTTGCTCGTTTACACAGTACGATCATATTTGCGATCAATTATAAACAAAGTCACGGAATAATTAATTTGTCATAGTATAAATTGTCATTTTACGCCACTCGTTTTGTTTGCGCTAATTAACAAATGGACTTAATATTGGCATTGCAATTAATCACAATATTTAGGACAAATATTGTGTGTTATGTTAAAGTTCAAAAGAACAAACGTCAAGTTTTGAAAATGACGTTGCATAATAGTAACGAGTCCAAAATTAGCATGACGAATCGGTGAGCGCATCAGTGGCTCTTACACCTCTGCAGTAATTTAAAACGCGTATCAGTCAAGTGACGTTGAAGCGACCGGAACACTCGGTGATAGCCCGTGGGGATTATCTGGAGATTGGTCTGGTGAATAAACCAACGCAAGGGAGAAGTTCGCATCCGAAGGAACAAATGATGCTCTTTATATCTCTTGCAACATATGGCCTCGCGTTATCGCCCCGCAAAATGATACTTCCAATAAATGGTTTCTTTTTCTTATATATGATTTCATCACATTCATTCGTGAACAAAAAGTCATCCGGATCTTACATATTTTTGAAAGTGCGTCATTTGACACATCACAATTTTTCTTAATTAAATTAAAGTAACGATATCGAGAGATGCGATAGCATCTCTTCGCCAAGTTTGATGTTACTGCACTCTTTATCCTGAGGCATCATAGGGAGGAGGGGTGGGGATAACATTTGAAAACGAAAATTGTCGATTTTTTTTTCTGGAGAGTTTTTGGAAAAAAGAACTCTTCGGATCGAAAGAAGTCGCCGATATGTATTATATTATGCAAAAAAAAAAACGGAAAAAAGCTATGGTTGTTGAAAAATTCGCGATTTTTAGTTCAAATTTTTGCAAAAAAAATGTGCTGACTGAATTGAAATTCCCGATTTCTGCCACTAGGTAGCGCTAGTGCTTATTACATTTTCAGTTATTTTAACTAACATTTTCGGTAGGACTGTTATGAATATACCAGTTTTTTATTATTTATTTCGATTTTTCAAGGTTTTTTTCATTGTAGACCGGAATTTAAGTGAATTTTTGATTTTTTTTTGTTAAAACATCGGATTATCTAGCCCCTATTAGGTGTTTCAAAACGGATTTTAACATTAATTTCGGTATATTTTCAATTTCTTGTCGTGACTAACAATTTTTCAGCATGACTAAGAAATTTCTACTATAATTAATAAATGTTTAACATGACTAAAAAAACAAAGGAGCATCGGTTGAAATTTTGAAATTGAAATTTTAAATGAAAATGTTATATTAAACCACTTACTAAAAATTACTGGAAAATGACATACTGAGTAAATGAAAGGCGACTTAATATGGCGATATAATATTTTAGATCGTAGGTAGAATGAGTATATTATGGAAAAATGTGATCTTTTATAAATAATTTGAACATGTTTGGAATTATTATTTTCATTTAAATTTCATAATAACCAGAACATTTTGATAATTGCCATGTTGCAATATAATCATAAAGTCATTTTCGCGTTCTCACTTTTTTTTCCAAGAAAAAAAATAAATGTTTGAAATGGAGAAGTACCTTTTTGCGGATTGCAATTTTGATTATAAGTTGTAAGTGAATTAACGAGTGCTTTCATTTTTCGGAACCGAACAAACGGATGATAATTAATCGAATGAGTAACAAACTACGTGATTGTATTATAGTGCGTGCATTAAAACAGAGTCTGTTTTTGTGAAATTGAATTCATCGGATGGGACGCGCGGGTTCATTAGTCCAGGGTAAAAACAATCGTTGACTGCTCTCGAACAAAAAAGGGAAATTATTGGTTGGTTCATTAAAGGGTCTATTCACTAAACAAAGCTCTAAGATATATCATAATTGAAAAAGGTGGCTTGCCGAATCGCCTTCATGTTTGATTGCCGTTTCAAAATTTTTCGAATTGATCATTCTATATATAAGTCGTTAACACATCCTTCTTATATATGTATACAAAATCGCGTTATATATCGCAGTTTTTAGGGTGTAAACATGTTAGAACAGATCGCATACAATTATAAAGTCATAAATTAATATTTTACGTGTTTAATAAGTTAAGTCACTAAAGTTATAATTAAAAAAAATAAATATAAAGAAAGAGCCTTAAATTAAGACACTATAAAAGTCGTATGTTTCAAGCTACATCTTTTCTAAGTAACTGAAAGATTTCTTGAAACATTTTTTGCAATGAAACTGAAAAATGGACAAAAATTAATTGTCCGCAATAAATGTTTGGATGCTTGATTTCGTTCATTTACCGTGTTACTAAGCGCGCAATAAAAATTTTTTTTAATGCCGTGGAGTGCTCGTTCATCAAATCACTTCCCATTCTTATCAAAAACTTTTTTAATTGATTTTGCCTTCATCATTTCTGCCAAGTTTGCTTGCTGTAAGCCGCTGCTATAAACGTTATATAATTCGATTTCTTCTTCCAACTTTTAACGTTGCAAATAACTGGATATTCGTGAATCATAACGGAAGCGTTTTGCGGTCCTCTAAAATGTACGCGCATAACGTTCGACTAAATTGTTCGGCAATAAAAGCGTGACGCAACTTTTGTTGCTTTTTTAATTTTTTTTTCTTTCCCACAGCCAACTTTATCCAACTTGCTTGCCGAGCGGTGCGTTATTACAACTCACGGGGTGTTGCGAAAATTGAATTCGATACATCGATCGACTTTTTTTTTCTTATTCATCTTTTCCTTCGCATCATTTTGCATAATCAGTTTTTGCTTCTTCTTCTAAGAAGCAAAAAAGCGAAGCTCAGTCACGTGTTATTTTTCTCACCAAGTCAGAAAATATTTGGATATATTTTAAAGACGTGAAGAAAAAAAAATGAAAGGTTGTTTTTTTTTTTTCATTTGTAAATTGCACAGCATTTCCTGAACTTGATAAATTTCTTCTGACTGACAAAAATAAAATGAAAAAATGTTGGTTCGTAATAACAAAAAACTGTAGATTAATTTTTCCAACGTGGAGACAATTTAACGAGAGTGACGGAAGTTTGGGATCATTAATTTGGTCGTCGCACATTAGTTTTCATGATTACACACGATGGAAAAGGCTGAACATTTGCGAGTCAGCCGACTCCGAATCGGCTTCCAAGAACGAGAGGCATAAAGAAGTGCGGCGTTAAAACGAAGTTTGTCGCATCAATCATCGGCTTGTCGAATGCGTATATATCTGGCGAAACAATCTCTCGTTGAAAAGTTGTGTGTGCGCGCGCCATCAGGCGTTTAATTGTATTATTTTTGTGTAACTTTTGACGGATGTGTTTAAAGCCGTAGGAAGAGTGACATTGCGAACAAAAATGAATAGGATAAAGCGGATATATCTACTTTGCAGGGATTATTCGCGTCATTCATTCTCGACGTTCCTTGCTTTTTGAATGCGCTAACGAGGCTTTCGACAGATTATATTTGGGATACGCGCACGCACATGTCATCGTATTCCTTTGCAACTTGCACAATATCTAAACGTGTATATGAATGCAAAATGGAGTGATTAACTCATCGACGAAATTCCGTGCACCGAAAGGCCTCAAAGACCCTTCAAAGTGTTTTTATTACCACAGCTTTTTATTTTAAGTTGACGCACAATTTTGTTATTTATTTGCGAATAATCGCTTTTGAGGAATGCAACTGCTTTTTCCATGTGAGTGTTTTTTCGTATACAGTTGTTCTTGCTTTATTTAACAAGCTGATTTAACTTAACCGATTAAATTCAAAAACGCTGTAAAACATAAAGTACGTAGTTCGAGTGAATGTTGCTCCGAAGTATACTTTTTTTTTTAAGAATTTGTAGTAATGAATTGTTTTCAGAGGAAAAAGTTGATTAAAAAGTGTCTTATAATTACGTTTGCACGACATAAAGTGGGAGCTGCAAGAAAGTGGTGAGAAGCGGACAAACAATGAACAAATAAAGGTTGAGAATTAAAAAAATAGGGAATAAAAAAAATTGTGTAAAAAAAGGGAAGAAAAAGATAAAATGAAAGAAAAATTGTGATTGGACATTGACTGGAGGAAATTATGATATTGTCGTGAATGGATGTATGTACAGTGGCTCTTTTTCCATAAATTTGAAAGCGGCGCACAAGTCTTGGCGTGAGCTTTGATGTCACGGCCTGCGCACGGTCAAAACATTATGTTAGCAGCTCAACAAATTCGCCATTGTAACAATAACGAGAAGCCGGCGCTTTTTTTTACTCTTTATTCTCGCGGCTACGAAAGGAGTTGTGGGCATTCATCAAAGTGTTTGACTACCTCACGTCTGTGTACGTAATATAGCTAAGTGAAATGACGCGCGACGCGCAGAGAAGAGCTCGAGCGCTGCTGGCGCTCAAGAAGGAGGTTACTCTCGCAGCCCGCAAACGCATCAGCCGGGCAAATACTAACCCAACCGTTTCTACGTACAATATTATCACACTCGACATCTCTAAACTGTTCGACTGTCATTCAGCGCCGAGTTTCATTCGCCTTGTCTCCCTTTAAGCACTCGAGATCTCATTCCAGTGCTCAAGATTGCTGTACATCTTCGCTCAGAGCGACTTGCAATTCCTGCAGTACCGTCGAAAGAAAAAAAAATGTTGTGTCTGTTTAGGGCATTAATGTTGCATCCAGCTCGAGTTCAATTACCGAAAATTCCGCACATAGTCTTCGGATCCGTTACCCTCAGCAAACATTTTGCTCCGGTTAAATAAAATATTTCCTTAAACAAATTCCCTCACAAATGAAATATTTTCTTTTGCTTCTTTTCAAACAAAATTCTCAGACGGTCAAATTGATAATAATAATACAAATCCCGGAATAAGATTTATCATTTGTCTTCATATTTATTATTTCTTATTTACTTGTTTATAAATTGTACGTCAAAATTGAGTTTTTTTATTATTTAAATCGTCCCCAAAGAACCTTCTGAGAAATCATAGAGTTTTTTTTTATTTTTCCAAGAAAACGTGTGTCTCTGAAATTCCGGAAGTGACACCGGCGACGGTATCTTGAACCCGAATTGCGTGTGTCGAAAGACTATATATGATTTATGGTGATTTCGTAGACATACAAAATACGTCTGATATTTTTTCAAACAACGGTGAAAATTTTTTCGATGCACTTCTCGAGAGTGGGTGTCGTTCATTGAAAATTCAGCTCAAGTTTTTTTGATGTCATGTCCCAAGATGCGAATGATAAATATATTTAATGTACACTGTGCACACTTGAAACTCGAATCTGTAAGGTGAAGGATGAATGGTCCTATGGCGTTTTTTTTATGAAGAATTCGGTTTTAATCCTAGGTGTATACAACCCTCTTTTTCTGAGTGTCGTTCACACGTGTGCCTGTCAGACCTGCTCTCGAAAACCGTGTAATAAATTCATCAAGATTACCGAGTGCTTCAAGTTTACACTAAAAAATGATTGGTACAAAGTGAAAGAGATACAGCAAACGTTTAATATTTTTTTTACTTTTTTTTCTCCATCCTACACGAAACATTTAATAAATGTTGAAGCAAAAAAGAAGAAGAAAAAAAGCGGAGATTTTCGTCAATCTCAAAGCAAACCGCATTCTCGATCGGAACGAAGTTGCAAGAACCCATTACAACATCAAATTTGCATATCGAATTCAATACTTTTCGCTCGGCGGTGTGCCATCTCGGTAATTCCCACGGCAAAATTTGCATTGATCCGCCAACTTGTTATACTTAACACACGTTATTAGACAAATCAATATTTATACTGATTGCTATAGGCATTTCCTCTTGCGGTGTCCATCATATAACAATTGCAAAGTGCGAACGTTAAATGGAGCCGTCGCGGCCGAAATTACGATTGCGTTGCTAATTTCCGGAACGTTATTTCTGTCCGATCAAAGGCGAAATGAACGAACCGGTGCGAGGGGGGGGGGGCTTTAAGCAGATTCAATGTGGCGGTATAAAAGTTCTTGAGCGGATAATATCGTCTGATGCGAAGGCGCGTGAAAGCCCGGCTGGATACGTTTTGCAAAGAAAAAAAGATAAATCAAATGAGGGGGCGAACTCTCAGATCAAGGAATCTGTAGATTAAATTAATTTAAATATTGAACGGATTGGCGGGCTGCGCCGAAACCTGCGAAAGTATCTTGCAATGGCGAGTGGAGTGAACTTATTTACAAGAGGGAGCAAACGCGCCCGATAGATTCAATTAAAAGTCCACTTCGAAATAAGACAGCAGATCCGATAGTACACGCCATGGTGCGATTGCACGTTCGCTCTTTTTTGTTAGAACGAATGCTTATATAATGAAAATGCAATTTATCAATAAATATTTATTAGTTGTTGAAATTATTTCAATTTATTAATTTAAGAATTATTGTACGTTTTCTTATAAAGACTGTCGATATGCACTGAAATGTTACATGAGTTTTGGAAACATTAAAAATATATAACATTTCATTGAGATTTCGAATGTTCGAAATTATTTTTATGTCAATCTGCATTGCAGTACATTTGTAAATATAATTTATTTTAATTTCCAGTTTTCTTTTTACCTACCCATGTATTAAGAACAGGGTGAAAGATTTTATAGTTTTATAAATACAGTTATTCATATTAGAGATTCAAACTGGAAATAATTTATTCGCGCTTTTTCAAATTGATTGCAGCTGGCTGCGCTTGTAAAATGGTAATGAAAAGTCTGGTAATTTTATGTCGCTCCGACATTGCCATTCGCTGTCTCCAGTCCAACTTCCGTAGTAAAGAATGTATGAGCAGTTTGTACGTTTATTGCCCACACCGATGCAGCAATATCCTAGTCACTTTTGTAATCGTGACACAACCCGCACGTCTGGCTCTCCGAGGTCGTCTAAAAACAATCATCGAAAAAGCGCTCGATTTTCCTTTGCATCAATTACATTCAAAATTGCGACGTGTAGTATTGTCTCTGAGGACTCTGGTTCTGAAAACCAATTAGGAATTCTGTATACAAGTTTGGTAGAAGAAACTTTTGTTTTTTTTTTGTTTTTTTTTGTTTTTTTCGAGAAACCATTGAACTTGTTAGAAGAAGCGACGAAAAAATGATCAATTTAGTCCACACAGACAATTGTTACTGCAACTTCGAAGACATGCTCAGGAGAAACTATTTCACCACGCAACATAAATGCAAGGAACAAAAAACAAAGAAAAAAAAACTAGGAGATGTCTGCAAAACGGTCTTCTTGTTGCACCTGGGGAATTACATCGGACGAATTTCGCCACTAAACATCCCTTTATTCTTGGCAAAACCGAAAAAAGAAAACTCTTCTGCCTTGGAAGGAAAAAAAAGCAAGTAAGGAAAAGTGTATAAAAAGAAATGCGCCCTGTAGAAGATCGTTTGAATAATAGCGCGTGTGATGAGAAATTCAGCAGTTCGGTATAAGTAAAATCAGATTCAGGGGCAAACTTTCGTTTGACCTTTGGGAGGCTGCCACGTAATATGATCGTGAAGCTTAATTATGTAGAACGTTGGCTGGATCCTCGTGTACTTCAAGTTTAAACCGAAAAGAAGTCTTAGAAGTTGTCAAAGGTCAACTAAAACACTAAAAGTTTGGGCAAATATTAATGTTAATTAAAAGACGCACGGCTGTCTACGACGTTGAATCTAAGAACTAAGGTACACACAATTTTATCTCGACTCGAGAGCGATCGCAGATGTGCAAAATACTCGAAATAATAGAACAGTCGATCAACTTTGCCGGTTATAATTGAGAAAAGTAGAACTACGCAGCTTTCCACACTTTCTGTAAAAAAAACAAAAAAAAAAAAACCAATAAAAAACTTAAAAAAATTGATGAGATATTTTAATCACGGCTGATTCCTTTTTATTGATCATAGACTTTTTCATTTTCAGTTTTTCCTCCATTGTTCATTTTGATCATTTTCTTCCTTATTTTAATCAACTTTTCTCATAAGTTGTTTTATTGTTATTGTTCAGTTTCTTCACACTGTTGTTATATTTGCTTTATTTTGTTGTTATTCTAATATTAATAATATTTGAATTCTATATTGGTTTACTATATTCTCATTGATAATATATATATTAACTCTATTTATTTATTTTGTTATTGTTTTTATTCTGTATTGGTTATTATATTATTCCATTGTTTGATTTAATTTTGCTTCACATTGTTTAACTGTAAAACTTAAACAATGAAATGAAATTTTTGATAAAGTTTTAAAGAACTATATGTAATCTTCTATTTTTGTTATACAATTGTGAATTATTCTCAGATTAAATGTTCATTCGAGTTTGATAATTAATGTTCGTCATGGATTGGTTTCACAACGAGGAAAATGAACTTGGATTATTGAGCTGAGTTGTGGACTTGGGGAGAGAACTTGGACTGCGTCTTGTTCGCGGCCAGCTCGGTTATAGGTGTGTCCTTGTCGGTGAATACTTGAGTCGTATACGCCATGTAATGGAATGCACGGTCCAGCCGGCAATATTATGTCTATGATTAGCTGCCGGTCGTGTTCGTGTACGCGCACATTACCCTCACTGATGAAAACCTCGAACACAAAATGAATACAATGCACTCTGTTATTCTGTGAAGAAGATGTTTACTCAATGTGAACTATGCCAATATCATTCACATGGACAATGTCCAATTTATTGATTATTGGTGTACAAATCACAGGTGGATTTTGAAATTGCTACAATTTTTGATCATCAATGACCAATGTCCAACTTGATATTGCACACAAAATATTAAATTTGTGTCTCAACATGTGAAAAACTTTGGTGAGTGGAAAAACTCGACTGCCATCAAAAAAGAGGCCATAAACTCATGAGAAAATATTGTTTTCCTTCGTTGACTTATAATTGGATTAAAAAATGCGTGCGAGAATAATAGACCGGGTATAAAAAGGCAATTCACGTCCAGCCACTTATTTTTACCGTATTTAATTGCCGTAGGGCGTAGCATTAAATGTGAAAGATGAGGTAATTTAGGGGTTACACCTATGGACACTTAACACCAAGTGCACTTCCAAAGTGTGTAAACATGCCTCCCCGATACTTTTCATTCGCAACTTCACCTGATCACTCGAAGGGTGCAAATGACAAACGCCTCGACCCAAAAATGATGCTTTATAGAAATCGATGGAAACGTCTTTTGATAAAGTGTCGTTAGGGAAGAAAGACCTCCTCTGTAATCAGACTGAAATAAAACCAGCAACACTTAAAACTTTCATTTGTTTTCATTTCCAACTTTTGGAAATTTTTTTTTCCAACAATCAGTTTGATAAACGAGACAGCTGGCGAGATCTTTGTCATCTCTGATTCTTCACATCAAATGAGACAAATTTAAAAAAATAGTTCGTGATATAATCGGTGTTATTAAAACAAATGTTGAAGGCGCGACAAATTCATTAAGACAGTTTATTTCAAGTATTATTAACAGATGAAATCAAATTTTGTTCAATAAATTTTTATTTTGTTTAATTATGAGCTGCTATTACGACTCATGAAATAAGTCGCTAATATTGTTTGTGAAAAGTGTGCAACATTGTGTTCATTAATTTCATTGTTCCAAAATCAGTTTTATGATTTCATTTTACAAACGCGAGTGTAATGGACAATTGCTCGCGTATTTTTCCCGGTTGTCGCGTCTGTTTCATTTTAATTCCACAACTGCAATCTTCTTACGACAAAGACCTTCTGAAATTTGTTCAAACCATTACAAGTGACAAAAGTTTTGACGATTTTCCTCGATTATTATTTTTCGAGAAACATAGTAGGAAAATTGTAGTCATAATTTTGCATTGAATAAGAATTTCGAACGATCAAAAGTTTATCTGAGCCTTGAGCTTGTTAATGTTTGAATGATGGGCTATAGGTCCAAAGGTTATATTGGAAATTCAAGCAAATTTACATTTTTATATGCATTCGTGTGTACAGTTTTCGAGGTCAGATTTTTCTGATATTACAAATAATGACGTTTTCCATAAACTTAATTCGTTGCTAAGATTGGATAGATCCAATCTAGATCAAACGTCTCATTCAATTTGACGATATCATCTGCAACGTATCTCTTTTTTAAAGCTTTTCTTCACAGCAAAAAAAAAAACAAAATAATACTCTGACGGCTAAATTACAATATTTTCACTCAGAAAAATATGACTTTACGAATAAAAATTATAATATATCAAACTATTCATAAATATATGGATAACATTCATCATTACTGATCTTTGATATGAAATCTTATTTATACATTTGAATTCACATCAAATTTTTAAATATAATTATGCAAATTTATTATCTTAATGTATCAGTTTATGACATTTCACTCTTTTAGAAGTGTGATGTCTTGACAAAATTGTTATAATGTTAACATATTTTACTAGTCAAAAAAACAACATTTATTCTTAAGTTTTCATCGTCAAATTATAATAAATTCATAAACTAGTTATGTGATTTCACAATTAATTGGCCTAATGATTAACTAAAAAATTTGCATGGCTGTTGGACTGTTGGATTATGGCCTATTTTTGGTTACTCCCCCTACTAAAATTTAGTCGGCTAACCATTCCCACAAGTGCTTTTTTTCACTGTTAGGGATGCTACTCTACTTGATATAATTTAATTTTAAATTGAACACCATGGGGATAAATTTTATTACCGGTGATAAAAAATGTACAACTCGTGATAGAACGTCTTTTTACCTATATAAAAATATAACACCAGTTATATTTTTTAACAACGGTGGTAAAACTTGAATCGATGGTGTTGAAAAATAAAATAAAAGAGCTTAAATGTTTTTGATTTTTATCCTTTGTATATACTGATTTTGTATCAGTGTACATTTCATAATTGTATTTATAATAAAAAACAAAAAAAGTAAAATGCAACTCATTTGATAAGAAATTTTGATTTTAAGTTTTTCAATTAGATTATTTTAATGTTTGATGTTTCATACCCAAAATAATAAAAATAAATGAAATAAAATGTTGAATATTGGATGAAGTACGATATTTAATTAAATTTGCCTTAAACTAACAAGTGCCTATTGGGAATAAAACGTCCTTAGATTGTATATATATATAGACACTGGTAAGATTGACATGTTGAAATTAGCATCTACTAAGAGGACAATTAATTTGATTACGAATGAAACTGTAAGAAACGATTGACAAAATGGTTGAATATTGAATGGTCGCGGTGGCGCGACAATGGTCGCATCTCGAGTGGCTTTTTGTATGTGCGCGGGGGCAAAACAAACGCGGTCAGCAGTCGCGGTTTCGTGAGGCAGAACGCGCGTATATCTTTTGTCACGTTTGGTGTACACGTCGCTCTGTTTCTAAATGAGCCGAGGCGGAAAGAGTAATAGGAGGGTAAATCGAAACTGCGTGGGGTGAAGAAGGCCCCGAGGGATCTCAGCGAGAGCCAGCCGGTTGCCAAGAGCCTTCTTATATCAGGCGCGACGCGCAATTTGATTTTTCGTTTCGCGCTCTGTGAATAAAAGCTCTTCGCGGTGAAGGTTTTTTTTGAGCATCTGTTCGTTCGAGTTTATCAGGGCCAACGCGGTTCGGCTGGCCGTGAAAGGGGCCGTCCCCATGGAAATAAATAAAACGCGAACGGACGCGACGAGGCTTTTCGTCCCCGGTACAAAGTATACTGTCTCTCCTGAAAAGTAAGCTGCGTCTGCTGAGACCTTTTCTTCCGCGCTCGCTCTTTACAAGCATGGAAGCGCCTTTTCATGCGATTCCTTTGTTCGATTAATTTATCATTTTTATCTTTGCACATACACGCACATTAATAAAATGTTGACATTGCCGAGATTGCGATTTCAGCTCAAAGATATCTGCACGATTTTTGGCGCCAGTTGGCCCATCAAAAGTTCTGATGCTTTTACTAAATAAAATATACACTTTTAGCCATCATCATGTCGGTTTGCATTTTTAAGTTGATACAACAAAATGCCGAAACCCACGTACAAAATATTTATGTAATCAACGTCCTGACACAGAGTATACTAAAACATGTTAGTAAAATTTTACATATTCGTGCAAATATATGTGTTAAAACAACGAATTATTTATGTTTTATATAAGTAAGATAAAAACAGCGGCAAAAAATTTGTTTATGATAACAGTTGAAATTTAAATTAGTTTTTATTTAAATACATTTTTTTCCGTCAAAATTGCAAAAACAAGGGTTTTGTTTCAACATTCTTTTATTCAAAGCATAGAAATAGTGTTTTCAAATAAAACATTGTGATAGAAGACACTTGCAAAGTATCTGAGTGTTTTATAATAAGACACCAATAAAATACGTACTTTTTCAGTGCACTTTGTACAAGTGAAGTTAGAATTTCTATCAGCCTGAGTCTAGAGTTTTTAACAATTTATTGTTGTTATTTAAAAATGATTAATTTAACATGTGCAATGTAAAATGTAAAATAAATGTATTTCACACGTCAGAACAAGTATTTCATTATGAATTACTAAATTGATGGTTCCCGCATTCTTCGGTAATATTTAATTTGATTCAAAACAATATACTAGTAATATATTCTTAATTCTCTTTTATTTCCCGTTTCAATATAACCAGGCCATTAATTAACCAAAATATATTTTTGTCAAAAACAAAAATTATTCATTAAACATCTTTACGTTATTTTCTGTTTGCACTCGGCGAGCAAATGAAAGTAAAATGTAATTCATTTTGCTGTATCATGAATTTCGTAACATCCGCATCGGATGAATTTTTCAAATCCCGTCTACTTGTTTTCTTGCTTGATCGAAACATTTTTTACTTTTTACACATGTCAGGAAAACAAAGGTATAACCGGTGGCGTAACATTGGTCCTAACGGTAGTCGAAGAAAAAGCGTTAAATATTGAACCAACAATTGAAACGTTCACGGAAGTTGATTTGCGTATTCCCTGATGCCAACGTTCAAATTACGTTTGAAGTATATAAGAAAGAGAGAGAAAGAGTGTGTGTTTTATAATGTTCCTCACGTATCTTATGTTGAATTTCCAACCTGCGACGCATTTTATAACCGCAATATCCAATATTCTCTTATTTCCACGCGGCAACAATATAAAACTTCCAAAGTAGCAGAATAAGCTAGGTCCATTTTTTGTCATTAAAACAACAAAAAAATAAAAAATAAAAAAAAAAAAAAAACGAGACACAAAAAGAAAGGAAAAATAATATTCTTGGTGAAAAAATTCAAGTTGATATTATATAGTCGGGATATGCAATAAATGAATTTGTGGCTGCTCGGCTGAACAGGGAGAGCAAACAAGGAAAAAAAGGGAATGAAAGGAACGTTTTTGAGAGCGCGTGTCTAAAATTTGACGTGACTCTCGAGGACAAGGCAGAGCGCGAACATCCTGTTCTCTGACGACAGCCGTATCAATTTCCGGCTCGTCGGGCAATTCAGCGGATCTTTGCCGAGTGCGTCGTCGCGAAAAGCATTTTAAGCATGACTCCTGTCCGCGGCGAAATGGCCGGCCGGCACACAGAGCCAACGAATAATAATAAACCTTCGGCGTGGTTCTGCAAGATCGATATAACTTATTGTGCACGCGGTGCTTTATTCTACTTTCGGATGCGACATACGTTCGGACGCGCTTTTAACCTGTCACCCGGCCCTGTGCCTGTGTACTTCAAATTCTAATGAAGTGGTAATGAAGTTGTCCTCAGCAGGCATTCGCATTCGCCATCACGATCGCTAAATGTTGCAACATTTCACTTCGTTGTGACGTACATATAGATCCAACTGAGGGACTCTAATCTACGCGCCCATGAAAAAAAAAGAAAAAAAAACAGCTTTTCGGTCTCAGCCACCGTTTTTTTATCTTTTTTTTTTTTTTTTTTTCGTCAACATTACTTTTTAAATATGAGTTTTCATATGCATTCGCACGACTCGGATTTCCCGGTTGGAATTGCATGCAAATGTTAATGTAATCCGCGTTAATAAATCGCGTCAACAGTGTTAGCGCGCTAATGCGAAAATTTGTTTTAAAAATTGTCGGCCGCGCCCGCCCTGTCGCGCTCGTTTTTGCTAATGAAAATCGCCCGTGGCAGTAAACCGACGCTTGTAAAATTGTGTAAAACAGCCGCGCGATCGCGGAGACTCGCTTGTTTGGATTTTAATTAATTTTCTCCACGCGATTGCCATACAAAATGAACGTCGTCCGTCTTCTGTCCTCTTGTTTTCCAAATTTACTTTTCCGGTGCACTTTTTTTTCACGACCGTTTTTGTGTTTCGAATTTGGCCTAAACAAATGAGTTTCTCCAAGCTTGTTTCGCTTGTGTTTTCCGGTGCATATTTTTTACAGATTTCCGTTTTTCGTTTTGTTTTATTATTTTTTTTTTCGTTTTGTACATTCATTTGTCTATGTGCTCGCTCCGAGAATAGCAAGTGATTGTCGTAGCCCAGTATTGTCGTATTATTGGTTTCTTTATTATAGATTTAAGTACATGGAGACATTTAAATGTGTATTCAAATTAAGAACAATCAAATAAATAACGCGGAAAAAATAATTATTTCAATAGAATTCATTATTTCTTTTTGATTTTATTATTTGTTTATTTTATAATTTTATTACAGAAAAAAATCGGGAAACAATTTTCTGTCGATTAAATTGAATAACCAGTATTTACAACCAATTTTAATTGCATGTAAGCATATTAAAATTATTGCGTTGACTGTTGACAGTTGACAATATTAAATATCGTTGACTGTTAATTTGGCCCAGCACCGGGTTCAGATAGACATTTCTTAGCGTTTGGCGAATGTACATCTGCGTTTCATACCGTTATTGTACCAGCTCTGTCAACCAACGATTGGTCACCGTAAACCAATAATGGCCTAGAAATACACCGGTTGAAAATGTCCATATAGGTGGAGTCAAAATTGAATGAACTTCTGTACAACTGGAGAACATTGAAAGGCCTTTCGTCAGCACACATATTGTCCTTGGATTCCTTGAATTGGTATGGTAATTTTTACCATAACTTCTGATCCGTGTACAGAATTTTATCAGCGCCTTTCTTTTTAAAAGTTGCAGTCCAAATGACGTTCTGCGTTGGAAAGTGTATTGAGTTATAAAATTTATAAAAACCGAAGTACTTTTTTCAAACGTCACTCTTAGACATGAAAAATCTTCATGACCATTTGTGACAAAACTTTTTTTCTAGATAAAAATTTTAGATGAGAATTTTGATTTATTCAAAGTATCTTTTATCTTGTATATTAATAATTGAAGCGTCGGATGCAATAATCAGACTTGCGCTCGAAGGTAAAACGTAAAAGTATCGAGAAAATAATTGATTTCGATATGCTTTAAGTAGCTAAGTTGTTCATCATTAAATCAAAATAAACGCATCTTTGCCACTCAAAGAATATCGAAATCGCGTAAGTCTGGTTATTGCATCCGACGCTTCAATTGCAAAAAGTGAAAACAAAGATTTTTAGATTAAAAGTGTTTTTGATTCACCTGCGCGATCAAATTTTCAATTATGAAGCGAATTATAATCCCGACGAAATAATAAAACGCAAGAAAGGGCTTTTTAAAGGCAAAAAATTTCATTGGTAATTTTGCAGCGCGCTGACAGCCCTTTGTCTATGAAAAAATGTTCTATTCGGGTATAAAGACACTTTTTTTTCTCTCATCGCTGTGAGCAAATAAATAAGTCTTCCGTGATGCATAATTAATGGTACGGTTGATTGGTAATTTTGACGAGAACATCGATTTATTCGGTCTGAAAAACGGCACCTTCTCGTAGACGCCTAAATAATTATTCACAAGAGTTTACGAATATATACGCCCCACTCGCTTAGAATATATATATTCACGTCGATTTATGATCAAGCAATTGACGTTGCATGAATTAATTGTTCATCACGCGGCAATTGTTTAATTATCAACATTTTTTGCGACAAAAGAGTTGGTCGGGTATAAAAAATTGTTTTATTACTTAATTGTGTCTCGCGGATCAATGAATGCCGAACAATATATCCGAGCCGCGCGTTTATTGTTTTCAATTGAATCTAAAGAATGGAGTTGTGAAATATAATTCGTTGATGATTTGATCAGTTTTCGGCTGTATGAGATTATAATTTTTTCACCGGCTGCATAAATTCAAAATATATTAACCAAGTTATTAATAGTTCGCCGGGAGATGAATTTGCGGAATAAATTAACGTCAAATCGTGCATTCCAGAAGAAATAACGTTCTCTCACATAAGTGCGGGGTCGTGTCTGAACGCATGACATTCATGCTTGCGCATCAATACGTCAAAACAAATGAATAGCTTCGCTAATGTTAATTTGTTGCAAGTTTGATGATGCATTTAGCGACATAAATTGTTGGGCAAATATTACGTGAACTCCACTGAGATGGCCTTTTGACAAACTTGGCGATAAGTTAGAATAGCAAGGGTCCTTATGTACATGATCTAACTTCTCAAATTGAAAATTCGAGTCAGGAAATACGCGTTGTGGCACAAACTTGTGATTACTGGAACAATTCCAAGTATAGCTTCTTTCGCGTGCAGAAGTTTATTTAAGAGAGTACACAGAGACTTTCAACTTGCCGCGATGTTTCGCGTTAAAAAATTGTTATTTCAGGGGTGATACAAAAAGGGAAGTTGGACCGTCGAACATAATTGACTTGCAATCCTAAATAAAAACAGTCCAATAGCCAAACACTTGAATCGCTGAGAAAAAGTTTCGGTTATTTAACCCTCCTTGTCCTGATGTATCTTCTTTCAATTTTATAACATTTTGAGTTTTCTAATATTTTTTGTCTTCATACTTCCAATATTTTTCAATACTTTTAAGATTTGTCTTTTTAAAATTTACACAGGTGACATGCAATTTAATCATTCATTCTTTTTTAAAGCAAAAACGAAAAATTTTCACATCTAACCTCACGATTATAAATTGATAAACGACTGACATGTACATACTCTAATAAAAATTTGATTTCAGTCTCAAAACAGGCATACTTGACACTTTTCCAGATTCGTTAAGGACATTTTATAGAATTAAAAGAGCCTTCATCTTGGTGGATAATGTTTTTCTCCTTTCTGTTCAAGGCTTTCATAGGGCATCATTTAATAGCCCATGTTGTGGCCATTAAGGGTCAGCAAAACAATTTTATGTTTTTAATATATCCAAAGATGAAGATGAATGTGCATTTTCTAGAATAAAATAAAAAATTATTAAATTATTGTTATAAGCAACAATGTCTATTTACCTTATTAGTTCGAATTACTTGATTTAAAATTGTCATGTTATTCTAATAAGAAGAGTATATTTGGCATAAGACTGATGCCAAATATATTTTTATTGAGTTAAAAGTTGTATTTTTGATTTTTTTAATGAGTATTTTAATAAAAGTATTTAAATCCTTAAAATTTCAGACGCTTAAAGATTATTGAAAATAATGATTTATTAATTATTGAAATACAAAATTAGAATCAAAACTTCAAAATATAGTTTAACAAGTTTGTAAGATAAAACGGATTCTTGGAAATTTTAATATAATTTGAAGTAACTGTAGGTTGAATCGTCGTAAATTTGCTAAACTAATGTAGATAAGATCAACAGACTATATTATTTGGTAACTGATGAATATACTGTCTCTAGTGATTGCATATCAGTTAATAGAAATTTTTGAACAAGGGAATAATTTTAGATTTGATTGACTTTAAGGCGATGATTGATCGGCGTGCTCTCTAATGCACACATGTTGTTATAGATTGATAGATTAACTCTTTAATCAGTGCTAATGCCAGAACAAATGATAGGAGATGTGTAATGGTGCGGTAGCCAAATCAGCATTAATCTATATTACAATGATGAATTTGTCGGTTGGGCGTTAAAAATAGCAGTGAACGCTTTTCGCAGGAACGCATTTACCATCAGACGCGACGAGGAAACAACTCTGATGGGATATGTGAAATGCGTCGCGGCTTGATTTTAAATTGATTAAATCCAGAAACTGCTGCTGGGAATTCAGATGGTCGACGCGAATTATTGTTATTAGTTGATATCGTGCGCATATTGAAATATGATTTCAAGTTTCTCGGGTGCGTCCAAATCGCAATTCAAAAGCAACGGCCCGTGCACTTTACGAATTCGTCCTAATATGGTGCATTTTATAATATAACTCAAAACGATGACTGCGGTTAAATCTTTCATTCACTATTAATACCCCACCAGACAAATACGGTTCAATCTCGGCTTATGATGACTGTGCGATTCATTTTCGATGCATTTTTCGGTCCCCAAAATTGACATAACCGCAATCAAAATTATATAAAATGACCTGTGGACGTGTCGCAATTATTGAACCTTCGCGATTGTCAACTGAATAAAAGGTCGCATCAAATACGAGCATTTGTATTAATTAGAAACTCAATTAATCAGCATGCAAAATTTACTCCTCCAGCAGTAAAACCTGCGCGCTTAATTGACTTTGTTTTTCAACGGGATATAAACTACCCCGCAAGAGCTTCAAACTACTTTACCAAATTTACTACTAGAAACTCAAACTTATTGTTAGTTTAGTAAAACCAATTTCGTATACAGTTCGAACTCGTTTTGACAGCGTCTCTCTCTCTCTCTCTCTCTCTCTCTCTCTCTCTCTCTCTCTCTCTCTCTCTCTCTCTCTCTCTCTCTCTCTCTCTCTCTCTCAGTCTGTTTGGTATTTTTCCATCCCCAGTAACAGGCTTGCTCTTTCGAAACATATTGAAACAAATCATACGAAATCTTAATTAACAAGCAAATATAAACTTTTATGAAGCACCACATGTGAATTAATTACTTGCACGGTTGGCACAAAACATACATTTTACTGCAATACACACGCTCTAGTAGATATTTTGATAGCACTGAATTATGAACCTAACGAATTATGATATTGACACCTGGATTTAATATGGCCGTGATCGGAAACTGCCCATATCGGGCAAAGAAATTTTTTACATCACAGCCATTATTTTATAAACAAACATCAAACTCAATTATTATAATTATAACAGAAATTTAGTAATTTATGACTAATGAATAATCAATAATGTGTATCAATGAAATATTATAAATTATTGAATATTAATTTGCAGATCTTGGTGAAGTTAATATAAAGAATATATCAGCTAGAGACGAAAAGCGAAATAGATATAATGCCAACATCCGCTTTCTGTTACACATATATGTTACTTTTCACTGTATCAATATATTCTATAGACCAATTTACTTCAAACGCATCTGCAAGTTTCAGTTTCAACGCTCTGATTAGATTGGTCTCGTAACATTTACGTTTTATCATTCGTCTATTGTGCAAATATAGATTGCTCTCCAAAATGATATACATACACATCAAATGGTAAATAAATAATTTTGTGAGAAAATTGCATCTAAAATTACAAAATTGTTGATACAGCGTTTTTAGAGGCTGTTTAGCTTTTTGCCTCTCGCGAGGGTCTCGTATCGCGTATGCACACAGGTTTAAATTGTCACCATAATGTAACATATCTGATGAGGCCATTATATGAGGCAATAGTGAGACCGACTTAGAAGCTTGCCATATCACAACATAAGCGATTCTCTTTGTTGCCAGGGTCTTTACGCGACACGCCTTTCACTGCTTAATCTTATATCTCGTTTTACAAAATTTATAACGATTCAACCCAGTTATTCGAATTTATATATTACAACTTCAATTTTACTTGCAAAATTTAGCGAAAAAAATGAACAAACTTTTTATTTTGTTCTCAATATTATTTATACCATAAAATAATGTTAGTAATTTTGCATGTTCATATATCAAAATTTGAATAATTGTTGTACGAATTTAACATATGTCCCTCATATGCTGTACAGTTCAGCGAATTTTTATTGATGAATTATAATATTTGATAGAATATTTTTGTCCGTGTGAAAAAAAATGATATTTTATTTTTTGTAAGATTGAGTTTGATCGTAAAAATTATCATCAAGAACATAAAATGTTGTGTTTGAATCGGTCGAGTGGAAGCCAATTTAAATTATTGGATAAAATTATAGCTTGAAAATGAGAACGCCTTGTTTAATTGTAGCAAAAGTGAGCGTGAAAAAGGGCCAGGTTTCGCTTATCCCGTATTCTGACATGGAGGACATGGGGGAAAAAGTGCGACTTAGATCCATCAATTTGCCGTTGATGTATTGTTCGTGGGATTTGGATTGGATCGCGGAGGGGATCGAGTGAATTGATTTTGAGAGACACTTTGTCCGACTAAATTCGTTTCTTTAGGGGAAACGAGTCGGCGGGAGTTGAATGCATTTTCGAACAATAACCGTATTCATGCTTCTACGTATATGATTTTTCCAGGAAGCCCACGAGCTTTGGAGAGTTTTGATCAAAAAGCATCACATCGGACGGCCGAAATTCGCAATATCGCGTTCGGTTATCGCGCCACGCCACGGATTCAATTTCTTTTTTTTAACTATTAGTCGTTTTTTTTCAATTTCGGATCAGAGAGTTAGGCCTGAATTTTCAGCACACAGCGTGTTATGATAATTGTTATTTCAGGGCTTGAAAAGTGTCTCGCATCACAGACTCGGCTGAGATCTTACATGTGTTTCTTCTTCACGATACATCAGCGAGACTTTCACGAAGTACATTAAACTTTCAGAAACACACCTTTCAAAAGCTTTTGAAGTGTTTCATTACTACAAATTCTTGTATGAGTATTCAAATATTTTTGAGCGATGAACTTTTTTGATTCGCAATTGAAAGAAGGTGCAACTCGCTACTTTTTGGCTCACTCACCGCGATCTTTTACTTTTACAAATTTCACATCTTTTTTTTTATCCCCGCGAGCGCATTTTTCTTTTGCCCTTGCTGTTTTACAGTCTCTTTGATCATTTATAAATAATTAAACGCGCGAAATTGTAATTACAATTTCAAAGTTTTTAATTTGATTCAGAAAATTTTGTTAACAAAATAACGATTCATCATTTTCGTTTTTGTTTGTTTGTTAGTTTTTTCTTTAATGAAATTGATATAACAAATAAAATATACTCGTTGAGAAGTATCGGTAACAAATTCGAACTTAAAAAAGCTTGTTAAATTAGTTTGATTCGTATATTGTTCGGCATAAATATCGGAGCAAGGGATGAAAAAGTTCTTTTATGATAAGTTGGCTATGAGCTTTCATTATGTGTATGGGCAATCGGGGCCGGAATCTTGGAGTCACAAAATTAGCATAACTTTTGTCACCGAAGAAGTCTCAAAAAGGTTGGAAACGAATGGCTCCTCCAGATTTTCGACGACGGCCTCTCCTCTCAAAACCACTCATCAAGTCGGCGATGTTGGCGAGTGCAATCGAACTTTCATAAAACGCGTCAAATTAACGAAACTTTCGATGTTCCTTTTACCGTTTCTTCATTTCATAGCGAAAGGTTTAATCGCACGGCATTTCGGCCGAGACCTTTTCAACGCGCCGTTATCGACTTTTTTTCCGAGACAAATGCATTTAATGAACCGGAATTATTGCGAGAAAGATAATTTGATAACACGTCTGAACGACAGATAACAACTGAGTTATTACTTATTAAGTGCAAGACGCAATATCAGCAATATTTTTAAAACAATTTTTTAGAAAAGGGAAGAAGCAAATTAATTCTATGATGTTCTGCAAAAAAAGAACTTGAACCATATTAGATTATAAATTCAAATTCAATCGATTAATTCTGACGATCCATAGAATAAACTTGACTTTAATCAAAAGTTGATTTTAATTATTTGTTTGTAAGATCTTGTGGACCAAACACACAATCAAAACGAACATAGCTTTCAAAGAAATTTAAGAACAGTTGAGATTTTATAATTCTTTAAATAAAATTCATTCATAAACAATATAATTGATATGGGTTCATTAAACCATCATGTAATTAGTTTTAATTAGCTTAGTTTATCGTGATTTCAACGGTGTGAAATCATAATTTGTGCGATGTAAAATTTTTGAAAAATCGGTTTCTATATATATTATAAATTTTGTACTTTATAAGTAAGTAAGACTTACAACGCAACAGAATGAATCATTTATGAGAAATTATTATAAAAACCTAAAAAAAAAAATTTATTCATTCTCGATTTCATATCATTCTTCATTTCGCAGTCTCGAATTTCCAGAATGCGAAATTTCACAAAATTCCAAGAATATGTTCATGTGAGCGTCGGGAAGTAATGAAGAAGTTTTTTCATTGGAAACGATTTTTTTTTTTTTTTTTTTTTTTCAAATTTTATTGTCTCAGTTATTTTGTTCGGGAATTGATTGAATTATTATAGCTTACAACTTTTTAGTTTCGTTTTCGTATTCCGAGAATTATTTTAGAGATGTTTGGATAGTTTGCATTGTTTGATTGACAATTATTACTTCGTAATAATTTTATTTCATTATAGAGTTTCTGTTTTGGGCTGGCAGTCTAAAACAATGGGAGTAGCAAGCAACCTGTTCATCTATGAGCAGCTGGATCTTTGTTGTGATGTAAATTACTATTGTGTGCCGAAAACGCTATTATTATTATCTAAATTACAAATATTGTGGCTTAAATTAATTTCACTTCATAAACACTCAGAAACTATTTTGCAGTCATTGTCCGAAATATTACCGCAATCCAAAGATTCGCAACACGATAAACAGCCAACTTTTCGACCATTCGCAACATTTATACAATTGCAATTTTTGTGGTTACACAGCAAATGAAGTCAAACTTTTCCGTTGTTCATGTTAATTTAGAGAAACACAATCTGACCACCGAGATGTAGGAATTTTCTGGTTGTATGTTAACTGCTATGTCAACGTTGTACTATCAATGACCAGCCGCAATAAAACACAACATACCAAATGGCCAACATAAAATTTGTGAAATTTTTGCGGTTCTTCCATTAGAATGCAGTTTAGAAATTCACACTCGACATTTCTTTGGGAAGCAATAATACTGTAAAAGTACATAAGTTCAATTTTTCATACATATTTCATGATAAAAATATAGTATAAATAAATGTAAAAGTACAACATTTTAAAGTTCTGATAACTTTCTGATATAACTCCATAAATATCTAAATTTATTAAATACAACGATACAAAAGAATAAAATAGTAATTTTGTTGATAATCCACCCATATACAATAATATTCACATAAAGTGAAGAAATATATATGATGATGATAAAATTGTTATACATAAATTCAAGACAATGGAAAAGAAACACTGAAATACAATTCAAAAAAAGTAAATGAAAAAAAAAGAAAAGAATATAACGTTTGTTGAAAACGTATCTCTGTCGATTGCATTTTTGCGTTGATTTTCTTGATCCTTTTATTCACACGGGGTAATGCTGCTGAAACCCACATTCAGCCTTGAGAAAAATTGCTTGTTGGCTATATGTGTGCGGGAGCGAAAAAAAAAAAAAAAAAAAAAAAAAAAAAAAAGAAAAAAAAAAAGAGAAAAAAAAATAAAACAAAAAAAAAAAAAAATTAAAAAAAAAAAAAAAAAAAAAAAAAAAAAAAAAAAAAAAAAAAAAAAAAAAAAGAGAGAAAAGTTTCCTTCTATACAAAATTGGAAATTGAGCTATGAAAAAATTGTTTGATGATATGAAAGGCGCATTCTCAATT
>JAQQRF010000242.1:0-155856 GCA_030523145.1 Trissolcus brochymenae | reverse complement strand
ACCCCGCGCTATATCCTAAGCGGGTTCTAATTCGCGCTATATCCTAAGCGGGTTCTAAATCATAGATTGTGATTTAGAACCCGCTTTGCTATACTACTCATGGGGATAACTTAACCCCACAGAGGCACCCCATGGTAACACGTGGCGTTACGCATAGAAAATGTTACGCACAAAACGTTGAACTGATCCCCAGAGATAAAATATATTCTTGCAAAAAAAAAATTGCCCTCAGACACGAACGGATGATTAATCAATGAGAATTATTTTTAGTTCGGCCGAAATAAATAGTATATAAATATAATTTTAAACTTAATTTTAACAATTGATTTTCAACGTCGCGCATTGGCATTTCTGGAGTAAAATTTACGGTGGGATTTTTTTAGTTTGAATTAGTTGTTTAGTGTTGTTTTGATAATTGTTGTGTTAATTCTTCGACTAGTTGTAAATCTTCGTCGAGTTTTTATGTTAAGCATGTATGAATCAACAACACGTGTGCTGCGCGCACGTTTCGAGTATGCCTAAACAAACAGACGAGTGGACCAAGGGCCATGTTCGGCGATTCTTGTGTTACTGTCATCGGCCACGATGTTCTCGTTGCCGCTGACGGTACTGTTAGTTGCGATCACAGAGAGAACAGAAAATGGGATTTTCCGACGTTTGAAGGAAAAGGTCTTATTGAAGGAAATTGTGGGTTCCTACGCGGTTCCGGGCAGCGTTCTCCTTTGCTTTCGAGTTTTAAGAAATGGCATGTGTTTTGAGCATTCTGATTCTGAGAGACAGTGTCTTCGGTTAACTAGGAAAAACAATATAAATTTGAACCTACGAAAATAAGACTTATGAAAAGTTTTAAACTTTAACTGGAGGTTTAGAAATTGCTGAGGGTTTCCTCAGAAGTCATAAGTTTGAATTGCACACACGTTCATGGATTCAATACTTCACAGCAACACAGAGGCGCCATAATAAAAAAAGGGAGATAAAGTATAATTCCAACCGAACATGAATCGAAAACTAATTTCCGAGCATTCTAAGCATAGTTCTAAAATCAAAATTTAAATTTAAAAAAAAATCTTTAAAATGGAAAAAGTTTTATTAAATTAATAATAAATATATTGCTTAATGAAAGTAACAAAATAAAAAATAAAAAAAGAAAGAAAGTGAACGTCACGTGGTGTTCCCAAGCGGTCACCCATCCAAGTACTGACCACGCTCAATGCTGCTTAACTTTGGTGATCGGACGAGAACCAGTGCTTTCAGCGTGATATGAACGTTCACATAAAAGTTTGTGCGTAAACAGCATATGATCATATACAGACCCAGATAACACAAGAATAAAAGTAAATTGGTTATCGAAACAAATCTACACGAAGTAAAAAGAAAATGCATTTTATAAATAGAAATTAAAAAACTAAAAGTAAAAATAAAAAGCCGAAATAGCTGACTTTTTGAGCCCTGTCCAGAATCATTACCGGATTCTATAATATTTTTATTTTAATCAAATCTTCCATACGTCACAATCCATTTTTCATAATAATTAAATCAAATTTCCATGAGAAATAATTAAATGCATTTTAATCATTGAATTATATATTATAATAATTTATCTCATTACGGAGCAGAAATTCATTACTATAAATTTCACGTGTTGTTCTTTCGTCGTGAAATATGTTCTCGAAAAACGCAATGCATTCAGAACGCTCCGACGCTTTTCTTAGTCTACCGAATAAATTTCAATTTTAATTCAATTCGGCTACCTTTTGTGGATACTTAGTCGATTGCTAAATGCATTGATTCTTAATTTCTCAAAATTGTTTGAAAATTTTTTTCTCGCGGATACTTTTCATCTTATATCATAGTAAAATATTAATCAATTTTTAAATGAAGATTTGTTAAAGTTAAAATTAAAAAATTGAATTAAACAACGATTAATTCAGAGCATTTATGAGATAAACTCAACAATGTTGATTTCATGTTTTATGTAATTATTTTAGTATTCAATTATTTCATACTATCCGAATGCGCAGTGAAAACTTTTGTGACCTAAACATTTAATAAATTTAATAACCATACTTGTCACGCAACTTACAAGAAATGCCGACAGTTTGCAAAGTAAATTTTAGTCTTGAAGAGAGCTAAAGTACGAGACAAACGCGAAAAGGAGAAAGTACAACTCTATTTCGAGTTTTAATCCAATCCTCTGTCTCCAGAGAGTCGAGTTCCTTTTCGCTGTTGACGTCTGGAGCAGCATCTACTGGTTTTGACTTTCCCATTGTCTGTTTATATCTCTTGAGCTCTCAATATTTGAAGCTGAGGAACTGTACTAAAGATACACCAACTTTTGTTGTATAATTTACTAGAAAAATGCATCTGCAATAATTTGCAAAAAGTGCATCCTTGCAAAGTTAAATGAAATTTCCTTTTTGCATTTTTATTCCGCTTATTAATGAATGTGCACTCTTCCAATTATAACAAATTTAATTAACGTACCTCTTGTATAATTTCTACTATAAGTAAGTTTTTGGCTTTTCATTAAAATCGACATGAGAATAAATAATTCTCGTGCGAATTTGTTCACATAAATCCGATTACGAGTATAAATTTGGTACGGAAATACCGTATGTTTTTGCACTTTGTCACGGCTGTTTTATAATTATAAGTGCATCGAAACAAATATTAAATATCTTTCATTTAAATTTGAAGATGACTAACAAGGAGAAAATGAATTCGTACGAAATGACTTAACAGTATAATAGAAATATGTTTATTTTGATTCATGATTCTCTCATGAAATTTGTACTTGGTACATCATGTGTTGAATAGTTCAGTGAAATTTCACGAGCTATTTTCGAATTAATATACAACATTTTTATCTCTATACAGTAAAATGCAATTAGCAGGCGAAATTGAATAGTCCACAGCGATCGATTTTAAGAAAGGCGGGTATATAAATTGACTCAATCGTATCCAACTAAAGTTACTTCTCTGAACCTGTGACACGAAGCTGCTTCTAATTAAATGCTTTCTAAACCATGTTTGTTAGACCACATGGGAATTACACTAAAGTTTCACTGTAACTAGGTCCCTCTTGCTCACGTTACTTCTGCTGAACATTATAATCGCCAAGGGGCTTATCCTGCATCGTACAGTCATATGTGTAGAATTATATTCAAGTATAGATTTTTCTCTCTGACAAATTGAAAATCATCGACTTTTATACATTGAATAGAATCATTTTCTTTGATATCTCACTCTCAAATATCTATTTCGAAAGATCACCTCAAAGTAACGACAAAAATTTAATCCTGGACGTTATTAAAAAAAAGACTTTTACACTTTGTTATACGAGTTAATTTAGATAAAAAATGCAGGTGTTGATAATATGTGCTACTGATTTGATATGTCTTATGCAAAAATTATGGCTCGAGAAAGAAAACCTGCAGCAATTTGAACGGTGGAAAGTAAATCTTCAAAAGTTAAAACAAATATTATTTTAAATAACATTTCAAACAATGTTAAATTGAATTTGCAAAATTTGAGTTCAACTTCCAATGCACTCTCATACATGCAAAATGTAAGCCAAAGTTTTAATTTTTTTTTCTCTCTTATGTCGCACCTAGAGTGAAAAAGTGATATTTGTCATAATTTCAACGCGAATTTCTAAATAGTTCGTATGATAAAGATTTTCGAAAGTGTTATTTAATTTTTTTATCTTATGAAAAAATTTTGCGTATGAAAAATGTTTTGATTGATGATTTTTACGAATTTTTAATAATAAAAGTGAAAAGTATCAGTGATAAAAGTGATAAATTTTCGTCACGATTATATTAAAAGTGTTGGCGGTGGGTGAAATAAGAGTCAAAAAGGACTACGACAATTCGAACGAATCCAAATACATTTCAGAAATATCAGCGAACGGAATTCCAGAATTCCACTTGAAACTTCCAACAATTCACACAGATGAGACCGAGAGACGCGAAACCTGAGTGAAGAAATATACGAAAAGGGCAAGGAATTGGAAAAAAATTTATTTCAATACAGTTCAGAAAACTGGCGAGAAGAATGCAACGCGAATGACGGCATTCATTAATAAATTTTCCAGATCAGATTGCTGAGCATGTAACGAACCCGCAGAATGAATCTGTAAATGATAATTATAAAAACAGCGAATATCTTGCGCATCAAACTGACATTGGATTCCATGAATATTTTCGTTCATGTGATCATTTCATTTCCGCAGGTGAATCTGAGTAAAAATTTTGTTTTTATTGCAATTATTAACGTCGTAAACATTTTAACGGGAATAGCTGATATTAGAACCGGAGATGGGAAAATAGCAATAGTTTCAGTTTACATAATAGAAGCCATTCTGTGTGGTCCACGTTATGATGTAATTTACAATATGTCAGTATAAATTTCAAATGATAATGCTTAGTGCAGAGGTCAATTTGTCATTTAATTAACATTCGTCATTGTCTTCAGTGTACCCTTCTAATGGGCAAAATGATGCCTCGGAAAATGAACTTAATATCCGAAAAAATTCGTAATGACAACTCAATTTACCAAAAAGAATTTCACGGTATTATTCAAAAGTCCCGACCTATTTATCATACTCAACAATTCAAGAATCTGTAAAAGATTTTTAAAAAATAAAAAAAATTTGATAAATGGTAACTTTGGAAAACAAAATTGCTGGTTGCAAAAAATTGTGATTATAAAAGTTAGATTTTTCTGTCAGAGGAGTAGAATAATTAACTATAATTAACAATTTCCTTTATAGAAGTTTGATAAAAGGGACGGATAAAGAAGAAAGTCAGACTTATCAAATGAAACAGTAACTAGATTCTCATAACCATGGATTTAAAGCAGATAATAAACTATTCTAAATCCGAACACTAGTCCGTCACATGCACAGAACGATTTGATATCTGGTTGAGAAATCGCCAATAAATCTCTCCTGATGGGCTCAACCAAGATGCAATCCTGATGAGTATCTGGAAATGAACTCAGCTTTGTATAATAATAATAGGATATAATGATAGAATAAAGAGAGCGGGATAAGTGGGAAGATCGCAAACTCTAAAAAAATTGACTTGAAATCACCGTATAAGACCGTTTGATCTCTCTCTGCTATATCCGGTTCATTTAATTTCGCTGAGCTTTTACAAACGTTTTTCAACTGAATGTTTTAGTAAAGATGTGATAAAATTCATGAAACTGTAACCAAAGTAATACGAAAATGGTTTAATAATTTTATTTATTTGCTTCGCAATCTTCATATTGTACTGATATTAATACTTTTTTGCAAAGTATTTATAGCAAAGTATAACAAAGCACAGAAACTTTCATTTGGAGTAAGTAAAAAAAAGTTATTATTTCTGTCCATACTAACTCCCAGTCATACTTATGTATCTAAAAATCTGAGTTGAAGAACTTCCAAAATGCAGCTTTCCTCTGCTTAGCATAAAAATTCTGTTTCAAAAGTCTAAAAAAGGATTTGACTTAATAACGAGAAGTTTATTTCTTATAATTCTGAGAGAAAATAGAAAAAACTTCGTTCTCCGCGTAGTATGGTGTATAAGAAAACGAATGCACAATAATTATTTGATAAAGTATTTGATTTATAATTTTTGTAAATATGTTTTTACCTGTTTTATATTATGAAAAAGCTCTTGCAATATATGGCGTAATATTCAAAAAATAGAATTCACTCTCCAAATTGGAGAAGGTGGTATATGTTTTCTCTTCACGATCCTTAAATCTGGCATTCATTTTTCACTCAAAAGATGTTTGCGTATCCACATACAATGAACAAAACTGCTTTACAACGCTCCTTGCCATCATTATAAAAAGATAACAATCAATTCACCTTTCGTAAAGTTGTACTGGATATCCACTACATTTACATAACGAGTAAAAACATTCTCACGTTGCTGCACTTAAAATTTTTTTTGGTCCGAACACTATAAATTTGAATAAGTGAGATTTTTACTTTCTGAAAAAAGCAAAAGACTCTGTGCTAATTTTTCAGTTAATTTTCACTTATTGCGGGGTAAAATGGTCATTGCAATGTATTTTCTAATAATTATAAAAAATAACATAATGTTTACACAATGAAAAAAAATCGTAACTCGTGGTTTTAATAACGAGGAGTACATTGAAAAACTTGTTCAAACTCTTTTACGACGCTATAAAAAAAGTAAACTCATTTACATTCATACGGAAAACACTAAAACTTAAAAGTCTTAAAAAACTGATGGAATTCATAAAGATAACCTATAGTTTCTCAAGTTCCGATTTATACGATGAATAATTCTTCATGTTGAAGGGGGTCGACGTGCATTGAAAGTACGAACTTACAGGCTGACAACGAATAAACAATTCATTCGTCAACTCGTAATTTTATATTAATGGCAAAAGCTTAGTCTTGCAATTTTTACGACCGAAATTGACATAAAATCGAAACCGATATTAGGAAGAAGAAACAAATTTTATTAATTAGTTTATTTTGCAATCATTTATTTGTTATTTCATTTGTTGTTATATTAATTTTTTATTTATTTAATCAAAATTTTTTCTCAAATTGTGTTGTAGAGTCACTTGAACAATGCGCACAGCTTTACTGAACATTTTCATATAATACGTTTCAAAGAATCCCAAAATAACAGTGAAACGCATTTTAGACTTTATGAAAAAAAACCACACGGTGTTGCAGCGAAAGTTTAAAAATGCGAACAACCTCGTTCCCACCTGAGAATGCACTTTTTGCGTCGCGTTCGCAAAACACCTGCCGTCTAATATAAGACGAGCTGAATTTTGGCTTTTGCAAATGTTTTCTGCACGTGGAATCATGCAATTTTAAATTCGATTGTCCCACGCATGGTTTCGCGCTTGTTTCGACCGTAATCTTGTTAGTGTTTTTTTTTAAATCCCTCCCCCCCCCCTGTCCCCACTCCTCAAATCCTTGTACTTTTTATGGGTGTAATAGGATATGTAGGTCACGTAGAAAGAAGCTAAATGAACCAGTTATCATTTTACATGTATGAGGTTTTATTACAAGGAGAAACTTGCTCTTTTTAAAATTATACTGAGCTACAGTTTTCCATTACCGTCGCATGACAATTTTTCACTAATTCAAACATGAAAGACTCAACTGCTCGAGTTACACTGGAATAATGAATCCTCTCCCACTTCATCCCCCCTTTTTTAAAATTCAACCAGATTTTACCGAGTTCAGCGATTTAAATCGGGGCAAATATAATTTCATTGCAAATGAATTGTCAAATCAAGTCTCGTGTTTCATTCCCTACTTTAAAAGAAAATATTTCAAATATCTTTATATAGCTTTTAAGTCGGATCCTTTAACTTCTTCTCTCCAATTATATCTTCCAATTTAACTGACATAAACAGCTTAATTGATTTGCCCGCTGAATGGGGCAGATGTTTCTCAAAGATACAATTTATCAAATGTTTTCTTTTATCGTTAGGAGACCTATGAAAGGGACAGATCTACATTCGTTTCTCTCATCGAATTATATCAGATGTAACTCGTTTTTCACTTTGTTGTTGGTTACCATGGATTCGCATTTTGTGGAGCTTCTTATACCTGTTTTTTGTCCATAGGATCCGACGTAAGAAGATTGCGGCACGAAGGTGAAACGAAGACGATTAAAAGCCCTGGTAAGGCGCGCATTAAGGTGCTTCGCAACGATGCGAATAAACGTGTAAGAGTGCTCCTGAACCCTTACCAGCCCGACTGCAAAACTACGAGACGTAAAACGTCGTAATCCCGATACCACAGTAAGCTTCGACAAAAGTGCTTTCCAAAGCTTATATAGTTTGAACGAAAAACATATTAACGCACGTATGTAACGTTCAAGAATAAAAGAAAAAGTAATAAATAAAAATAATGATGCGAAACCTTCGAAAGTCAAACGAAAGTAGCTTCAAAGGAAATCAGTGAAAAAAAAGAAATAATGAACAAATAAATAAAAATGTCTAACTTTTAACCTAAACATACAAAACATGTTTAAAAAAAAGCAAAATCAATTAGCCGCATCGTGCACTTTTTTTTCAATTTCGCACGATCGTTTTTGTGCCGCGCGCCATTTTATTGCGAAAGTTCAAAAAGCGCCATAACGTTTAAACCCGTCTTGATTACAATTTGTAAATTAAAGCTCAGCGAAATGAAGTTCCAATTGTGGAACTGGGGGAGGGCGAAAAAAAAATGGGGGAGGGCTTGCATCGATCGCGCGCGCATTTCGATTATCTTGCGGGCAAACAAAATTGTAATCAGAGTATCGGTGAAAATCGATGTCGTTAATTAGCATGTCAACTGCAAAATGTGTTGACGTTCGTGAGTGCATCAATCGACATTGATCAGTGTTGTTGCTTAATTTCGTATGCTGCACATTTATGGCACAAAGCGAATTACAGCATTGTGCGCGCCACTGTTACCCCAAGTATCAGGTTGATTTACACTGTGAGACACAAACGCATACATAATGTATATAAGTCATCGGAAAGTAATGCACCGGCTTGTTAGAGCCGACAGGTCGATTTTCTTTTTGCATCCGGCAACGCACATCGACGCGGTTGCAATATAATTCGCGCGAATAGACACAACTCATCTTGATAATGCGACTTGACTGGCACAGTTCGACGAGTGATTTATAGGTAACCCTTGAAATCTGCAGGATGATAAATTAAAATAATTTTATTGCCTCAACGTGTACAAATTTAGGACCTCAGTTATAAGGAAAATAAATGACACCTGTTTGTGGTTTCAAATCTGTACAAAATTTGATCATCGAGCAATCAATTTTTGAGCTTTTTTATTTTGTAACATTAGATTTTTATATTCATTGAAATTTATACCATTTAATGTTACAAATTTTGAAATTTGTAAGACTTTCACGCGTATAAGTATATTTACCGGCGGTTACATTATGAGCGCAAGATTGTGTGCAGTCTTGAGGATTAATCTACAGCTTTTGAATCGCTCGGAAATATTGTGTTAAAAGCCGTTGTTGTCAGAGCCGCGAGAATTCGTATCAACATTATTGAACGTTACGGAGTAACAAGTTTTCGTCCATTGTTCACGCAAACTGCTGGGAAGAACATTTCGCGAACGAATTTCACGACTAATAGAATTAAAAGGCGCAATAATTATTTCATCTGATTCTTGTGGCGCGTGTATATACCCTCGATTCATATTTGTTCCCGTTGCTCTCAAATTCAGTTTACTCTTCTGACAGTCTCTTAATTTGACATTTACTCTTAATGCAATTTCGTCTAAAGTATTTTCCTCTTTAAAACAAAATGAATTTTGGTATTGTTTATTTTTCAAAACGTCAATCATTTTACGATGAGTTTTATTATAAGCTGAATTTTTTTTGTTTTTCATTTTTTTCCCAGTTGCTTCTTTTAAATGTTTTATCGTGAATATGAAGTGGTGAGCCATTAATAATAAATGCAGCGAAAAATAATTGATTGTTCATCAAGTTTCGCCGCACTCTAAGTGGTAACAAAAAAGAGCGAACAGTTGCCCCAAGAGTCATCAATATTGGCCTGTTAGTGTCAGAGTATATAAACTTCGAACGCGATGTGCGGATAAACTTTCAGCGGCAAATCGTAGTTTTCGTGGCAACAGCTACGCGTGGAATGTATCGCATCACTTGGAGCGCTACACGATAGTCTCTCATATTGTCACCATTAAAGTGAATTTAAGTTTGCATGCTCACAAAACAGCTCGCATTTTTTATATTTTGAAACGTCGTGGATTTTGTTGCTTTTACGAAAACAAAAAAGCTATCGCGAATTTTCCAACGAGGTTTCATCCGTTGAAACCGTGCTTGTAAAAACAAAGGTCAAAAGAAAAAAACTTCTTTGCTTTCGGTGCAAAAATTTAACGGATAAATTCCACGGTAACATTTGGCTGAGACTGACGATCCGCCCGACGAAGATAGTTCTCTCCCAAAGGCTTGCCAAAGTTTCCGAGACGTACAATGTTCGATAACGAAAAATAATATTTTGGTTTCGCAACCCGCGCTTTAATCCAAAAAGACCACTTGCAAATCGGTATTTGACTAACTAATTACTTCCACTTGAAAATCGTTCCCCCATTTTCTTAAACCATCAGCTTTAGAATTTAAACTCTCCCAGTCCGAACTTTGAATGGCACTTGAGTTTTATGAGATGTCTCAAACATTCAAAAAGGTCAAGAGTACTTGACCAACTCGTGTTATTTTGTATTTTTGTATTCCTACAAACCAAAAATAAACTCATCCATTTAACAAATATATAAACATGTTTCTTATGAGCATGTCTATATGAATAAATTTAGATAATAATATTTTAAGTGATATAGAACTGTTAAATACGGTCCAAAATTGCAGTACCAAACACATTTCGAATTTCAAGTACACTTGACACGAAAGATACTGCTTAAAAATGCAGTAAAAAACACGTGAAAATGGAAACAAATATGTAATACAGTTTTTTTCTGCTTTCCATTGATTTTCATTGTTTTTTCACTGAAACATCAAATTGACAGATTTTATGTAAAAAAAAATCTGCAGAGAAAAGAGAAGTTCTTTTATTCCAAAGTTGACGAAAAAAAAGTATGTATCTCAATTTTTTGATCATTCCGGTGATCTAGACTCGTAGATTTGGAACGTGAATCCGCCTATTTCTTGGAATCCCTCGAGAATTACATTTCAGACAAAGATCAAAGCGGAAAAGAAAGGTGTTGCCGTACATCGTTTGTCAGACAAAACTAGCTTTTCTTCATTTTTACATCTCTTGACTGTCGTGCATGCGTATTTTTCTTTGCTCGCTGTTATATTTATCTTTTTATTTTAACATCTTTTGAAAATCGATTGGTTGATATGAATGAAAATCGCGGAAACTGGTTTTGAAACGGATTGCAACTGGATTTCTAAGGAGAAAAAAATATTCGACTGGAAAATGTAAAAATCTGTGAGATACATTAGAATGATTATTTAATTTTTTTTCAATGCATATAATAATCAGTTGCAAGTGCTCTCTGAGCAGTTGGGCGAAATGAATGTAAAATCAAGTCACGGCTGATTTCACATTTTCACAACGACCGTCGGTAACTGAAACTCATTGAACACACGATAAATGTATTTTGCATAGTTAAAATAAACGATATTCCATGACTCCTTAGAGAGTAAGAAAGAAAGCCAGGTATATACGAGGAAATGTGCAGCGAAATGTGCAAAGCTGTGTTTGTAGCACTTTACAAAAGATGAGAAACGAAACGTTTTACGAGGATCATGTGCTTTACGTCACATTTGTTGAATTTATGAATTACATTCGGCAGTCGACGTTAATAACACAAATAACAGATTTTTATTTAAAGAAACACAGAAATTGTATTATGCCGCAATTGGATCAACATTTAAATGTACTTATTAAGTATTGTTTTTTGAATTTAATTACACCGCACGATGAAATCTTTACAGTTTACATCTTTCGAAATAATTTACAATTTAAATTCATCTAATTAAAAACTTGTAACTGTTATCTCATTTATGTATGTAAAAGTGCATTGTGTAATGTTCTTGTGTTTGTTTATGCGTGGTAACAAAACGTACTGTGAACATTTGTCATCCGGTTTTATTTTTATGATGGGGAAAAAAAAGAGAACGAAAATTATATGTCAAGAAAAGTACTCACGAAAGCGTTATATCCGTCGTTCTAAGCGTGCAGATGTCAATCTTACATTCCTGTATTGGAATACTCCCTCAAGTGTAAGACGTACTACGTTACGCAAGCCAGAATACTATATTTCGTGCCAAGGTCTATTTATTCAATGCATACCGAATGATTTATAATGTTTGATCTGAAAATTTGCAATATAATTAAAAGTGAATTATTCAAACAATCCAGCGAAACGTTATCATCGATCCGCGCAGATTCGTAAAAGTAGTGAGACGGTTATTATAATAACAAATTTTTCTAAACTCTCACGACAGGAAACAATTTTATATTTTCTCTCGTCTCTCCAACATTCCAGACGTTTTTAACGCAAACCTTTTGCATTATTGCATTGCAACATTTTAATTAGTTATGCAACATTATTAATCTACGTATTTACAAATGTGCAATGAATAAATTTTGAACGAATTGTCATTATTAATGAGGTACAATTTAAACATTCAAACACAAAGCAGCTTATCAAATCATTTATATTGCTGGAAAGTAAGTCCAATTGCAATAAACATTTAAATTTCGTAAATCATTATAATCCATTATCGTGCATTATTATTGGCAAAATTGTTCATTAAACGTACTTCATTGTAGTTAAATTTTCGAACCAAAGTAATTGAATTTCTTCCACTGTCCACTTTGATTTGCATATTCAATGCGTTCTGATCAAAATATACGATGAAAAAAAGCAAAGGCAATAATGAGAGAAGAAGCGAGACAGAAATGTCGGACGTATAAAGATAAACGAGTTCTGCAAACACGAGTGAATATATCGGCTGACCGGAGCAAAAATGTACTACTGACGTGTGACGGTATGATTGTCCGGTCGAACGTGCAGTGTCGGCCGAAAAAAAAGGTGTTATAAGATTATCCGTGAAAAAATGTTAAGTCCCCGCGGGGGTGAAAACAAGCGGAAATTCTTTGCGTAACGTTAGCCTCGTAATGCCACGAGGTTATGAACTCTGGTTACGAGGTCAGAGGGCGATGGTCAGAACGAGCGGTTAACATACGTACCGAGGCAGCTTGCGCGCCAAATACAACGAGTACTGGTCGTGTTTGGCTAATCTGTACGAACCAACCGGACGTTAATCGAGATCCGAGCAATTAATTTCAGCATGCACGACGCATCGAACGATGTACGTGACTTACGCGAACAAGCATCCAAACTGCGGACTAAAACTTTAATTGCGCCCCCTTTTCAAATTAGTGATACGTGCGACATGTATCCTTCAACTCATTCCTAGGCTACTTGTATCATCATTAAATTACTCTTGCATGCACATCCGTTACACATTTTTCGCCATTATATAAATTTTCTGGAAAAAAAAAGTCCGATCGAATCCCAGCTTTTCTACTTACTTTCCTCAGAACGCATCGTACGACTAGATTCTGAGCTTCCCACTAGTACGTTTCCTAAAAACGCATCGTCTGTATAAACCCCGAGTTTTTCCACTGATGAATTGTTTAAAAATGCATCGCCCGACCAAATTGAGAGTTATGAACTTAATGCTACCAACAATTACTCGCCGTACAATTAACCAATGTTCCAATTTAATTTTGTTTAATAGATGAACTGGAAATCTTGTGGTCCTTTTTTTGAAGCTGAAAAAAACTAGATGATCCACTTTCAGTGATTCCGAGGAGGAAATGTACACTCGGAAGAGCGTGAATGCATCGACAGTACAATTTGGAACATAAAAAGAAGCCTCGGCAGGAGTCGTAAAACTTGTTGTTAGGGACGTGGAAAGTCGCTCGGTAAGCCGACCACGTTTCACAGCAATATACGACTCTTCCAAAGCAGATAAGACGAAATGCAAGGCAGAGTAGCACGTTTCGTGGCGGCCAAATTGAATTCAGTCATTCTCTCATTATTTTATCGAGCGCTCAGACACGATCCTGGTGCGTGCCTCATTCGTCTAGTCCTGCTGCCGACGTCCTGCACTCTTTCTGATGACTTACTTTCGACGCCCCGACTTTTGCTCGGAATTTCGACGGCCACGATTAACGTCACTGTCACTCGAACTAATTGAACGCGATGGCCCACGCAACGCGCTGAAATGTGTCGTTGTCACATTCGCACTTTTTCCCTCGCGCTGATTTATAATGACTAATTGAAACAATGCGAGCGACGGATGAGTTTGGTGTTAATATTCATTAGCCACGTTTCATCCGCTGGTAGGTATCAACTGCGTTTGTTTTAACCCAGAAGACGAAGCGATGTTAATCATCCGAGGATAATTAATTTCAATCTAAATTCCATACAACTCTAAAATTCAGACATTTCAAAAAGTTGAAGCTTCAAAATTCTTCATGAAGCTAAAACTGAACAAATACTTGTGTAAATATGTTAAATTTGTGAGTGGAATAATATATACAATACAAACCTATAAGATAAATAATAAATACATGAATAAAGCTAATTGTATAACTTGAAAAAACATATTCGTGCAACCTCAGCCAAGTGAATTTGGTCGAAGTCAAACATCGATATGTTATTCAAATATTATACTTACGTGAAGATCTGGCACGTTTGTTGAACTTGATTCTCGTGTTTTAGCCGCTAAATATCCAAAATACTATCCCCAAGTTGGGAAACTAGTTAACCGTTTTATTTAAATTCGTCTTACCATGCTCGAGCGAACGAAAGTTATGAGCCAAAATGTGTCTCTCTGTTGTCATAAAAGTAAATTTCGTAACAGTGTAACTTATTTAGAGGTGCTCTTTCTTAAAATCCAAGAAATACGACTATTCTTAAAAGTTTAACTATCTCGAATACACGCGTGAGTTTCTGAAACCAACCATCGCCCGGGGATATACGAGCGTCTTTTCCACCTCGGCGTCTTTTCCATTTGTCTTGAAGTAGTTCCCTCCGGCTACAGGAAGAAATGCCATGATCTTAGGACGCTGATTTCGCACAGTCGGATGAGCGATGCGTCAGCAAATAAACACATAAAAAATTCAACAAATGTGTATATCGATAATCCGACTCAGAGCCAATATATTGACATCTCAATGATACAATGAAAACTTGACGAAAAACAAAACAATTCTCTGTAAAAATTGCATTCGACACTTTTACTTCAAACACTCTTTCTGATCGAAATATCAACATTTGAAAAGCATGACAAACAAAAAATAATAATTTCGCTGCTATTTTTGAAGACGATTCTTGAAAATACTTTAATTTTTTCATGCTGATATTATGACTGGCACCTTTTTGCTCCCGACTGAGAGTTCGTCATAAAATTTAATTGAAATCTCCAGGTCAGATAACAAAAAGTAAAAAGTGTAACAAAAAATGGTCGGAATATTGAAGATACGAATTCCACCCTCTGGTGTATTACAGTAGTTTTAGACTAGATCTCTCGAATGAACTTGGTATAACTTCTTTTTTCATTTATTCAATACTTTTAGACATACTTTTGAAAACTAACATTATGCATTGTGTAAAATAACATCTTGTTTTACATCAATTTATAACGACAAGTACATGTTTGTGGACAAATTACAAAACTTGTTTTTTTTTTCAATGGAAAATGTATTTCACTAGTTACCATCAGACTCGACAAAATATAACTATGTAATAATTAAATTTGGTTTGCGGCGACAAAGTCATTTAAATCTGAAGGTTCGTTTTATTTTTCGGGCGACTGTCGTAGAAAAGTATAATCTTACTCAAAGCCAGTACAAAACTTTTGTGCAATCGGATGACATGATGCATTTCTATTCGTGCAATGTAATACTCTACACTTCAAGTTTATTCATATCTTATTTCAGTTCAACATCATGACAAATAAACAAGTAATCTCAAATAAAACTTATACGTCTAATTTTCTCTAGTCATCTCTCAATCTTTTCTCAAAAGAAAAAAAACAACATTCCAAAATTTGTTTTTAAAAGATTGAACGAAATTTTTAGCGTTTGAAAAATCAACTCCAAAGCCCGGTCAAAAAGGACCATATAACACAATCCCGGTTTGATATCTTGACAAGAATGCATAACAAGTTACAGGAAACAGAGACCACACCAGTGGGATCGCCAGCTGCATAAAAGATGAGTTTTTACGGAACTACGTATTCGTTCGACCGAAAAGCGCTTCTGTTCGATAAAGTTATGAAACATTTAAAATCCGGTTGATTATTGCGTGTCGAGTTATTATAACGATTACGATTACGCCTGCCAAATTAGCAGATGAAGGAAAAAATATCTGGTTGAAAAAAAAAAAGAAAGCACAGTTTTAAGCGCTCAGTTATGTATAATGCGAATTAAAGTGCGCGAGCAATTTCAAGGATAAAATTAAACTAAGAGCTGATTTGCAGTGTAGTTCGCCATTTGTTCGAAACATACAATCGGTGGATTTTTATATCCGCGCATTTCGCGTGAGGATTTTCGCCGACGTCAATTTATATTTCGGCGATATTAATATATGATACAATATCGCTTACGATTACCATATAACATCGAAACTTTTTGTTATTTATATCGTGATTTTTGACGGTCCTTAGATTGTTCGCGGAACACCTGTCGTTCAAATGACGTGTTTTCAAAGACCGTCAATATGAAATGTTACGTAAGATATTAAAATTGACAGAAACCAAAGCCAGGCGCGAAAATGATGAAGAACTTAACAGGGGATAATAAAAGAGATGAGAACGGAATGTTTTTCAATTCCAAACTCTTAACTCTGTCAATTAACGTCAACGCATCGACGTTGAGATACAAAACAATAATTCGGCACAGAAGTTTACACAACCCAAACGGAGAAATTGCAACTGTGTGAAAATGCGGACTTAATCAGGACACATTGCTGGATTGAAAGGAAGACCTAATGAGAAACAGCTATTTATTGGCGATCGAAATTTCAGCTGGAGTACACCGTTTGTTTTTCACCACTGACCTTTTTCTCAAAAAAGGTTCCTCAAATCTCTATTAATTTAGAAATAAAATAAATATTTCGTTCGCTCAAATGACCTTTTCAAATATTCTTTTAAAGCTCAATTTTTTTGCATCAAAGCAAGGACATCACCTGCGAGAAAGCTAATAAACTGCATGACAAATCTCATCCGTTATATCAAATCGTCCACACCTCATGTATTTCAATGTTTTTCCGTAACGAACAACTTTTTCGACTTCTCCCGCTGCAGCGTTCACGTGGGGCTCAATCTCTCAACGAAATCTTTTTAAATCCCGCTGGTACGTACGTTCGGGCGAAAAAAAATTACCCTGACAAGTGTAATTTATCGTTGTATCGCTCTAATCTACTGTTTCAAAACTAACAAAAAAATACGTTCCCTTCCTTTTTTTTTCATTCTTCTCCCTCGTTCGGAATTCAACTTCACTGTCGTTAAAACAACTGTACTCTGATTTTTCATCGTTCAAACTTGATGAATAGTTAAACCCACTAGCCACTGTGATAAAATTAATTCATCAATAATGGTTAACGCTGTAAAAAAATGTAAAAAAAAAAACAATCAGAACCAACTTAAACAAAATGTTTAAACAAGCGTTTAAAGATCAACGATTTAATATTTAAATTGTTTTTATTAATTTTCATACACCAATTTTGTCTTTATAAGAAACAGAGGTTGGGTTATAATAGAAGTTAAATAGCAAAGCAAAGGGAAACAATAGTGAACATTGTAAGACAAACGTTCGAAAGTTGAATTTTTGTCTTGCAGTTTCATCTTCTACAGAGAAAAAATCTGTATTGTTACATAAGTTAAAAATCAGAGGATGATAAAAGAAGGGGGCAGTTTGTGTATTTGTCGGCACCTTTTGTGAGGCTTCTTAGACGTTGCACATGTTGGATGAGTGTATAATACGCCTGGAGAAAGCGGGTAACCAGGATCTGATCTCCGCGAGTAGTAAATGTAGTTAAGCACAGTTGAAGCCGGCTGGATCGAGTGCAGAGCTTTGCGTAGAGAACTGCATGATTGAGCTTTATGAATCTCTAATCCCGCGTACACGGTTTACGGAGTGGTTGCTTGTAATTTCTCGTTCAGTCGTGAGACGGACGGCGAAACTATTGTCCAGGCTTGCGTACAACCAACAAGGCACCCGAGGACATTAACTCCACTTTCAAGCGTTAATGTCTCGTTGCGTCTCCTTCTTCAGAGCCAAGTCTGATTGGTGCCAGAAGCCAGGATTACGAATGCTCCTCTGTGCACTCGTTTCGCCATCTCCTTCTTGTTCCAGCACTGTTCAAATGTCGTTAACTTTTTACTCCTATTCTTCTCAGCCGGGTGTAGGAGCAGATGTATATCGTGATGGATAATATCTATCATAAACTTTTACGGCTTCAACTTCCGTCACCGCAATTTGGCCTGTAATCTATGAAGTATTCAAACAAATTTGTTTTGAATGGACCGACGTGTTCCAGTAATTGAACAGAGATTCATTTCGAATCCACATAAAAGCCAACGAATTACCGTGCGGATAAAACGGTGATTACATGAAAAAATAAAAAAAAAAAAAACGTTGTACATTTATATACACTTGCTGGAACTAAAAAACTTGTATGATGAAAACATATTTGATAAAAATCCTTCGAGTGTACTCGAGCGGTATCAAACAGTCCCATCATATTTGTTTGCATTAACTTTTACTTTTGGAGTAGATGCATCGTCTGTTGAATCGCTAAATAAAAATTGTCGATTTGGATGAAAAACAAAAATGATTATGTCTGATTTTTGTCTGACTAAATGGAGATATATTTTGAGTTATGTTCTGATTAAATTAAAAATTCAATTTAACCGGAATTTAAGTTTTGATATAGACTGAAAATGTAACTTCATTTGAATACAAAATCACCAAATCAAATTTTTGTTATCAACATTTTTGAACATGCAAAATGAAATGAATTCGCATTTCAAAGTTCGTCACATTATTTGATAATTTATATTGTTTTTTTTATTTTGTCATTGTAATTTCCGTCGGTTCAAAATAACATTGACTCGTGAAAAAACCTAATTAAGTAATATAACGACGAGCGGAAAATGGTATACAAATAATTTGTTAACACAGTCCGCTGAATTGTCACGACATTGGTAGAATTATTAAATTGAACTGAATCATCAGACCGATCGAACATTTGAAATATTTAATTACATTTCGGACTCTTTTTATTTACAATTGTGAAAAAGCCAACGAGCGACGATATATAATAACGTTTCGTGTGAAATAATCTCTCTTTCGACTGCTAGGGCATTTTACATGCTGCCAAGGGTGCGTGCAAGTTTGTTTAACAAGTATACAAGAGGCAATACGAGGCAAAATTGTGTGGCAATCGATCGCCTCTATAATTAAAGCTAGTGTGATTTTAATATGTCAGGCCATATGCCATGGCTTGGGTAATTGCAATATTTTATTACAGCTAATCAATCAAACTTATTCGCAGTAACTCAGCAGGTGAAGATTGAGGTAAAGCCGCCGTTTCTGGATTTAATAACTTTACAATTTTCAACGAGTATTTGATAGATCTCAGGCGAAAACTTGATATGTCATTTGAACTTAAAATATTGAGGAATTGATTTAGAACTAGAAGTTAGACAAATTTGCAACTTTCAATTTTGTTTTAATAAATTTTTAGACGAAGAGAGAAAGCGTTCAAATTGTTTGAACAAAATGATTAATAATGTACGACTAAATTTACAACTTTTAAGGTTTGCATTTTATATTATATTCATGATGAAGTACATTGCATCGATAAACAGAACATGTAATTGTTCAGCGAACCATTACCGATAGCCATTAATTACAGAAACCATTGATAATGATTGTATTAGTTCCCAAATTACACAAGTGACTTGTCATAATTCTGGTGAAAAATGTGCAGATAATGGAAAACGTGAAATAAATATCATTTTTACAATAAAAAGATTGGCCTTAACTTGACTTTGAATTTTTTACTCAGTTTTCATTGATTAAATTCGTAATTAGAAAATTGACCCAAGTGTACAAAGTTTAATGAAATCGTACAAAAAATCTAAACGGCTATGAAACTTTCGGTCCAAAGAAACGACTAAAAAGTAAACACAAAGCTGTTTCGCAAACTTTTTCTTCTCTTTGATAATATAAGAATGTTAGAGAAAATGTACCCCTTTTTCAATCGAGCGAATAACTTTCAAGAATTTCAACGTCTTAACACAACGTAATGAATAATTCTGTGTGCGAAAGTTGCCTTTGTTCCTTGTCTTCGTGTTAACTAATACGACGGACACGGAAATTCGATTTTCAGGCGCTCAATTTCAACGACGAGTCAATACCTACATTAATCACCGCCTCGGTTATTATTTGGAGCGTGAAATATTTTTTACGACGTCTTTCCAACGGCATCGCGATAAGTCCCCGTGTAATGAGGAAACGCTTTTTTGGACATTGATTTATTTACTCGCCATGATTCAATCAGTTCCCCCGCTTGTCTTCTCATTAGTCATCTTTTTGAACGTCATTCTCCCAAACCTTCATTTTTTTCATAACCAAAAGTTTGAAACTTAACTCAAAAACGTAATTTTCAAAAAAAAAAAAAGATCTTACTTTTTTACAACTCTATATGCAAGATACAATAATTCGCCTCGTCTTGGAAGCGAAACTTTTTTATCGGATTATTTTTTTCATTTTTCCATAAGTCCGGTCTAATAAATATTCCAACTTAATTATCAGTACAATATTACAGTGCAAGATCGAGTTAAGTCAAAGTCTTCGTGTCAGTTGAAAATTTCATTAGAGTGTAACTGAATTCAGCGACAATGAAAAAAAAAAAAGCACAAATTCGCTTATCGAGCTCGAACTATTTATCAAATTAAAATCCAATATATACACAGACTAGTCAGTGTCGATGGTTGAAGGTGAAACGTATATGGAAAATCAAATGAGATAACAATTTCCTACTTAGAATAAACTTCAGGTTTCTAATGAGAAATTAGTCCATCATTTGTGGAAAGAGTGCTTTAATCAGATCTGTTATTGAATTAACATGCAGTCTGCCATGATTCTTCCAGCTCTTCCTTAATCTTTATTTTAATGTTTACAAAAAAGCCGTTAGTTTAAATCTATGTTGCTCTAGTGAACCATAAAATTCAGTTATCACACCCCAAGTGTTACTCGAAGCACAGCAGTTTCAAGTAGTATTATTCAACTTAAGTGACCTTTTTTTGTGATTCATGCCTGATTAAATGCTAATTCTCGTTCCGTGATATATATTTTGATTTCTTTCCGTCAGATAAGATCTTCATAAATGTTATTACAAATCACAAATGCAATTAAGTTGATAAATTTTCTAACCATGGCTGGCAAAAAAAAAATTCTAAATGGACTACAAGAATGCAAAAGGAAAATGTTATTTATTGTAATTGCATTTTTATTCTATGTCCAAGGGTGATAAAAAAAGTTACAACTGTAAAGTTTACGGTTAGGAAAATGATTTTATAATTGCAAGTCGTAAAGAGAGGTGTGTAAGAAAAAGTACAATAAAAATTAGAATACAAATTTGAGCAGTTCATAAAAGCTGGATTTCGGCAGGATTCTTAACAAGAATGAATTCAAAGTGATACTCATCTTCGAAAGTATTCCACTTACACGTGAACCGCGCTAGAAACGAAATATCCTCGAGTTACAATTAAAATAAAGATTAAAAAAAGATAGCTAAAATTATCCCAGTGGCGAGATCAGCTTAAGACTGAAAGTTCCAAAAAATATGCAGTTAGAATCAAATAACGGCGATTATCATCAAAGAACTTTTAAGTAGTTCGGATCCTCGATGAAGTCTGATTAAATTCAACCAAAAAGATTTAATCAGGTCTCTAATAATGTCCGGGACTATTTTTACGGGTTTAGCACAGGATTTCTTTTGTTGTCTTTAATGAAGTTCCTTTTAATGGCATTGAAATAAGCGCAGATGCTCGATACCAAGCTTGAAGACATTAACACCTTGCTTCAAAACATTAACTCATCAGAGCGAAAAGTGAAAAAGAGGGGAGAAATATCATTTAGCTGAGTCTGTGAAAAAAATAAAAAAAAAAAAAAAGAAAAAGAGAAGAAGAACAAAAAGTTGTCTTAATGAATATAAATCGCTTAACTTTTTAACAAGTTTGTAATCTTATCAACAGACAAAAAAATTAAATTACATTTGCCTCTCTTGTCGGAAAACATGATTCCTTTTTTTGTGTCCTGTTTGGATCCGGTAAACATGATAATTTTGAATGAGGTTGCTCCAATACCCGTTGCTCGGTTGTGCTTAATCTCATCTCCAAATGGTTATCGGTGATCAGTGGTGCTGGCAATTCTCGCCCTTATCACCTATTTGCCTTTAGAATTGCTTGTTGAATGCCTCTCCCAAACTCCGCAGGCTTCTCTCTATCTTCCACTAGAAGCTGCTGTCTCGCTCTGTCTACTTACAATTAGTGGAGATGAGTAACAGGCTACTAGATAGTTAGCACCTGCACATTTGACAATGTGCAGGTGTTATTGTGCAGCTCTCACAATACCATCGCATTTATACACCCAAGCGACAAGGCAAGACTTGTAACGCCGAACCGTCACATGTGCTAATTCCCTAAAGATCCATTTGGGTCACTTCTTTCCAACAGAGCCGACGCAAATGCACCTAATTCAACTAGTTACGATGCTTAATCGCACTGATATTACCCTCATCCGAAACAAGACTGTGCTATAGACTAAGATGAAAATCATGCAAGCACAAATGCAAACCTCAAGTCGATACAGACCAAGTAACTTTATTCAAATTGAAATTGGATAATTGAACCGCAAGATATGAACCGGTCGGAAAATCCAAACCACTGTGATTAAAATAGAGATTTAAATTTAATACCAGGCTTGTTTAGGCCGAAATTCTTCATCTCAATCAGATCAATTCGAAGTTAATTAATTTGAATGCAACATTGCTGGTAATTTAATCACCCAGGTATTGAATCGATCAGAGCCAATGGAATTAACATAATTAAATTTTGTTATAATATATTACTGATACCAATTAATTTTATGAACGCAAATAGACAAATTCGAGTGATGTGCATTTCTCATTTTGAGATTGATCGGAGTTGTGTCCGGAAGTCCGTTTGTATTGGGTGATATTAATGCCGGTCTTCTTTAAATCCGTGGGCAATTCAGTGATGCAGGTAGAGATGTGGTCAGACGTTGCTCGTCTCGAGCAATCGGATCCATCAAATCTGATCACCGTTGATGAAATTCACTAGGATCCATCGTATTTCACCGACACGCCGGAGAATCTTTAATTAAACACGTCACTCTTCTGGTTGAGAGAGACCTGAAAAGAAATTAATCACGGATGATTAATGCAAAACCAATTTTCTCAACGGCATTTATCGCGCATTACAACATATAAATTATCTTCAATCGATAACTCGCGTTCACGATTATAGCAACATTGTTTCGCTTTTGATGTTTTGTTTTCATCGAATGAACAACCTATTCAAAATTCTTCTTCTTTTTGTCCCGTATAACAAGTTTAACTAACGGCAGGAAATTAGCGCCTCCATTTTTTAATAACGTCTCAAGCAATTGTCTTGGAACGCTAAGATGAAACTTTTTTTTCGTTCAAATATATCAAATTCAGCAACGTTTCATGATTGAATCAAACAATAACTCTTCTCACCGTGGCGAAGGCCAAAATTTCATGATAAATTAAAGTCTCGTAAAACTTTTGCGTAGTCCGCGCTTCAACCTTATCAATCAACAGTCTACAATTCATTCTACACAGAAGTTTAATTGCGCCAGGGCAATTTTCACGTGAAGCGTTTACGGCTCAAGCCCCGAGATGAGTTTTCCTGTGAGAAAGATTAATTCCGGATAATGAATAAACTTAAATGCCTCACTTCTCATAACTCAAGTATAGACGTTAGTTGGAACCGCGATGCAGAAGAATACCGGCTGGTCAGTCGAAGCGTTTAAAACAAACTCAAAAGCAATTGTGAATGTTGCGCTTTGTAATTGCGCCACTTGATGCTCGAAATAAAGGTGCTTTACTTCACACAAAAGTAATACCTCGAGCGAGTAATTGATCAAACTCATAGAATTAGTTGCTCTTGCTTATAGTTATTGCTCAGTCCTTCCAAGTGACATTTCTCGTCCAATTTCACAAATGACAAACGCAAAATACTTCCCTCTCATTACACACTGTTTTTTAATTGAATTTTCTCTTCGTTCCTTCTTTTCACAAGTTCTTTTTTCTCAGGCCATATTTTATCTTGAATTCAATTTGCTATTGTAAGACCGCAAGTAAAAATGTAAAATTCATGAAAATGAATGTTCCCTAATACGAGCAAAAAATGGCGCATAAGGTTCTGAACAAATAATTAAGATGTAATAGAAGGAGGTATTAAATCATGAATTTATATATTTTACAGATTTTTTTGTTTCAAACAGAGCTTTTCATACATGAAGCAATCAAACTTTTGCTTCAAGTTTAGTTAAGCTTATTGAAAGTTTGCAAGTGCAAGGAAAAAAAGATGGAAGCCACGCGAAAAATACAGAGAACAAATATTGCTATTAGCTTCATGAACAACTTCAAACAGAAATAAACTGGCACGCTTTCAATTTTTATGATCAAAGTTGTACGAAAAATTAATCTACTATTTTTGCGAATTCATGCAGCCTTGGAATTAAACCAAACGTTTAGAGCGAAAATCGTCTCAATTCAAAATGTGCTTTTTGAGCTCTCGTAATCTGTTTTTACATTTGAATGTAACATACTTTATTGATTTCATCATTCAATGTAATCTGGATTAAATTTATAATCTCAGTGTTGACAAAATAATTTTCATCGCTCTTGAAACACGAACACGAATTTTAATCCCGGATTTGTTATAACAATGTTGATCCATTATAATTTTGAGTAATAATGCAAATTATTTTTTCAAAATTAAAACTCGTTATTTTGTACAATCTGAACTATTTTTATAATTTTCAATGCATTATCAGTTAAAAATCGAAAAGAAAAAATGCCTTCCTTCTATAGCAAACATAAGAGATTTTAAGAAAAAGCAGTCGAAGGAAAAGTAGCTATAGACGAGTGATGCAAAAACCATGTCGGCAAACAAACGCAAATGTTTGAAAAAATTTCCACCGTTTCCAAAAATAAAAGAACAAAAAATTACAGCGGTTTCAGCACTTGTTAAGATGGTGCACCAAGTTTGCACACACCCGGGGAAGGAAGAAATTTGCAGCGCGACAATAAAGTGTGTACAAATATATTGTAAAATATGTGTAACAAGATAAATGTAATTACAAATCGATACGGCAACAGCAGTACATTGAACGCCAAGCAACGTTATCTTTGTCGTTCGATAAATGCAAATGACCGTATTCTAATTTCGAATTCCAAATTCGACGAATAGCTCCATGTAAGTGAAACGTTTCATCTCGTTTGCAATGTTGAACTACCGAAAATCGATATCGATTTACATCGGAGGCGAGCGTATAGCCGCATACGTATACCCTCAAGAATCAACCCTTGAATGCCCGGCTTCTTCGTCTTCTACTTTTTTTTTATTCCTTCTTTCCATCGCCGAAGACTTTCAAGTTGGAGCGCGTGAAACAAAGAGGCAAACTTTGTGCACATAAAATGTACTGTTTGATCAGTCTTCATATCCAAACTCGGAGCCAAAAATATGTTTCTGAGCGTGGTAAAATAAGAAAATATTTGAGCTGAAAAAAAACCATTGTCATCAGTTGTTTAGTAATATGAATTAATAAACTAATACGATTAGTTGATAAATAAGGATGATCCAAGTAGGCAGAGCATTCAGAGTTCACAATCATCCTTGTCTAAACGTTTGACATGAACTGGGTGAAGCTATATAATACACATCAGTGACCTCTCCTAGTTCAAGATATCTAACGTCATTTCTTAACTGACAACAGCTCTCTTGGAGATGATATCCAAATATTATGACATTCGCCGCTGTTCCAGCGCACGTCCCAGCGAGATGCCATAAAATATTTGCTTGTCGTTGGCAAGATTCATCTTTCGTCGTTATATTTAATCGATAGTCAGTGACAAAACGTTTTCAACGATTATTATTGCACGAATTGCACATTTTCACAAGCGCTTGGGTACAATTATTCTTATCATTGTTACTTAAGTGCACTTTCAAAAGATCCTCAGACGCAAAATTCTTCCTTTTCTCATAACTGCGAAGTTTTTACGCGAGGCGCAAAACTTCGATTCTGCTTAGTCCCGGTGAACTAACGAATTGTATTAAAACCAACTTTCGCCCGCTTGCAATTTTATAATTTTGTCCATCCAATTGGTGTGTCAGCGTTTGCCATTGGTTCGCAAAATGTTAATCAAAAAACTTGAAATGTGACTACACAAAGGTCCAAATCGAATGAAAAGTTACGCCCCAAATCTGCAGGGAAATGGGAAACAGACGGATGATCTGTGACAAAATTAGCCCTGCGGAGTTGTTTGTCGTGACGCTTCGGAATACATTAAAATATACAAATGTGATTGCTGATTGCACATGTCGCGCATTCCCGGTACAACAAACTTGCTAATAAGTGAAATTAAAAACAGGGCCTGGAAATATAATTGCCAGAACGCTTCGTCAACAAGACGTCCTCATTTCGGCTAATCAAATTTCGCAATTCCTTTAACTTTACTATGAATCTTCTCCTTGGAGAACTAACTTCTATTAACCTCACATGACGTAAGACTTCTGTACCAACCTATTGGGATCTCCTTGCGGAAGACTCGAGAAAAGACAGACTTCCCGAACAAAACGCATTTAAGTTTATGTCAAGTTGTACAACTGCAACTATGCCAAATGGCGGCAAACAAACTTGCATCGCTAAACAGTTACGTTGCTGGTAAAATAAGCGCCCCGACATTGTACGAAACTTTTTTCTCGTCATTTTTATTTACAAAATATTTTTCTATCAGTATTAAAAAAAAGACAAGTTTTGAAACAAATGCATTTTTCATTTTTCTAGAAAAAGAAAACTCTCAAATGGAATGCATTTCAATCATTTCTGATAAACTGTACGTGAAGAGGAAACATGAAAATATATCAGAAAACACGCGAGGAAAAAATTTTCAAAACAAAATTAAATTTTTTGTCACTTTTTTCATGAGCTTGAAAAATTAAGCTAGTAGACAGGTTTACAGAACAATTTATTTACAGAAGCTTTACAAATTTGTACTTGAATTATTTTGATAGAAACAAATACGGCGAAAATCATAAAATGAAATTATACGTGATTAACAACAAAACTTAAGAGCATTACAATAAATGTAGAATTTATTTTAATTCGGAATGGTAGTTGAAAATCAATTGTAAAGATACTTCAAGACGAAATTAAAATGAATTAGATAAATGGATTAAGAAATCAGAGACGATTCGGAGCAAAAATGTTGACCCGATTAACGTGAAATGAAGTTGATTTGCGAGGCAGCGCGCCACAATAAGTCGAAATCAAGACTTTTTCAACGCGAATCAAATTTTGGCAGAATCATTTTCCGCTTCCCATTCCTATTCGGCGATCTTTCGCAGCGCTCTCTGACTTTTATTCATGAAATCATTTTAAATTCCAATGACAAAATTGATCCAATATTTCCGTTCTACTGCTCTCTTCTCCTAAATCGTTTGACTTGCGAAATATTGGATATGTAGAACAGCAGAGGAGCGTTTGTAAAGAAAATTTATTGTATATCTGCATCATAAGACCCGGCATGTTTTTAAACAGAAGCACTCTGTGAAGTTATTTCCACTTTTTTTTTACATCTCTTGACGAGCACCTCTTGAAATAAAATTTTTCTCGTTACAAGCCTGGAACATTCTTTAATCAGATATTTCATTTCAACTTATTCACGCCAACGATCCTGAAAAGCATCTCAAAAATTCGATCATCAACTCTGATATATACTATTCCAAATTGCTCATGTGCCTTTTCGCATTACCGTCCCGACAGTCAGACTCAATTCTTATCATATCAGAACGAAAATTCAAACTTTACCTTTCAATTAGCATTCAATCGACGAAAACTTGGCAACTAAATTCTAAGACGGCGCAAACCTGTAACTGGGTGCATTAATATTGAAATTTCCAAACCAAAATAATAAATTTTAATTAATCATATACACCTTCCCACGGCGCATTCATGTTTATCTATCATAACTTCTGTACAAGTAAGTTCTGAAACAGCGATTTGCAACTTGTATCAACGTGACAGCTGTTGTGCATAAATCATCGTTGTTCAAATCGTAGCCACATATGCTGGAAAATTACGTCTTGCGAGTTATTTCCGAGTATGCATTGATATTACGAGTTATAACTGAACGGTGAAGTTTGACGACATTTCTTACCAAAACTATTTTTTTCTTTTGCCTCTCGCTCTGTCTTTCGAGCATCGAAACATCGATTAAAAAGCTGACGCCGCTCATCCGCTATTCCGACCAAACGCATCAATCTGTGTAAACTTCAATTTACGCTTTTTGTAAGCAGAGCTTTTTTCGCTTGCTACCATGAGCGAATTTCATTCGACTAAACGACCTAACTAAACCAATTTCGACAAAGTGAAACTAGTTGTGAAACATTTTATGCACAACAAAAAAAAAATTGCTCGAGTGCTCGTAAGAAACAATATTGACATGTAATCAATCCGAATGAAATATAATTGTCATCGCAATTTATCTTGTATTAAAATTGAAACTCAGAAACATTTTGCAATCGGTTTTTATGCATTTTTTCTTCTCTTTCTTCTGTACATTTTATACATCTATACGAAACAGCGATAAAAAAAATTAATAAATAATCTTACAAATCTAAGGAACAATATCAATCGCTTTCTTTTTCTTCGCCTTTTTGATTGGCATCGGACCTGGCATCTTGAATACAGTGCTAAAAAAATAAGAGAAACACGAGTTAGTGAATCAAGACGAATAAATGACCTGTGACGTATTCAAAGTACTTACTGGCAAGTCGTACAGATGGGAGTACCCTTACAGAAAACTGAAAAAAGGAGAGAAGACGAGTGAAAGAAAAGTTATTTACCAAGTAAGGGTGTTGTTCACAAATAGAAAAGTTTCTTACTTGAAAGACAAACTGAACAAACATAGCCGATATCGACGAGCTCTTGGTGACAAAAACAGGCGGCCCTGTAATCCACTTTCACAGGAGGTGGTAGAACAAGCTTAGACCGCATACTTGGATCCGGCAAGAAGACCCACTGCGCATAAAATATACCATTTCAAATATTACAAACTGTTGTTTGATGATGAAACATCGTTACTCAAATTTCACTCGCACAAAAGACCAGGCCGTGCAGATGTCATTCGAACGTGCTTTCGAGCACCAGCAAATCGATATTCATCATCATTATTACCAATAAATACTGCAACAAGCCCGCAAGCTGTGGAATCTTCAAATAATTCCCACCGGTAATGTCGCAACCTTGTTGTAACAGCGACAACTCTTGATCCAAACTGCAAACGTCCAATATTACACCCTGCAAAACAAAGCTCAAATTATTACTTTGCAAAAGAAATTAAAAACATAAACTTTTATAGTTGAAAAAAAGAATTAATTACCATTTTTTGTGCCGTGAAAAATATGTTCATGTAATTCATATACTGTTTGGCAGAATCGTGACTGGCAGTAATAACCAGTATTCTTGAATGCAATCTCTCCCCTGCCACCTTTTCACGGTCCAGTCGTGAGACATAACAAAGCGCCATTGACAGAGCACCTGAGATGAGACTCTCCATCATTAGCGTTTTATCTGCAGGTATCTCGTGTACAACTTGTTGTATGTTTTGACGAACTGTTCGTTCGACTAAGGTAAACTTTTCGTACTGGCCATCAATTTGACGTATCTCTGTTACTTTGTTATCAGGGTATAGGAACTTCGCCCCGCCCCCATGGCATGCCATCACCGCGAGCATGTTGTTAGCAGTTTGCATGAGGTGCGCATTTGCGAAAACTATCGCCGAGTCAAGGCATTGCGTCAAAACTTGTTTCACTATTCTTTGCATGGGATTCACGTCCAGAACAATGACAAGCAGACTACGCTCCACCTCTGAAAAAAATATAAGACGAGATGAGTGAACATTCTTTCAACTGGGACAAAATAATCATCAAATGCACAATGAAAATATCTTGTTCTTTATTTAATTTTTTTTTTGCATTATAGTATGATAAAATGAAAAGAGATGGTGCAATTTAATATGATTTTGTTGTTTTAAACAAGCGATTTTCAATGCCTGCGAGTGTCTTTCAATTTTTACAACCACTCCCATCTCGTGATTTTATTCTGTGATAAAATTTTTTTCAATCTTTCAAGTTCTAATCAAGGAAAAAGCATAAACGAAATTGTTGAGCAAAAGCGAGAGCAGGGAAGTGGGGAGAGTATTGCAAATAGAAATTTGATGAAAGGTGAAGTGTAAAACCTGAACCCAGACAATCGGAAGTTTTATGACGTAAGTGAAAAAGATATGTGTTTTATAACACGCTTTGTCAATAAAAATTTATTAGGCTGCCGGTAGTACTACTTAAGTGAATTAATTCGAAACTCGCCAACTGATGAGAATTGTAATTTACTTTGAAAAAAAGAAAAACAGAAAAGGAAAACAAGAGTTATGATTTGATTTAATTTGTTTTTGGAGTAAAGAAGAATTATACATTTGTGTAAACAATTCTGAAACTAATTAAAGAATCTCAAATTACTTTACCCAGGTAAATGAAAATCACAACATGCAATTAATTTCTTAATTAAAAAAGTGAAAAATATTACTATATTTAATTGTTAATTTTCATTACATGTTTTTTGTATGAAAATTTGTGTCTTTTTTTTATTACGTTGTTTTACAGTACTGTAAGAAAGCGAAATGTTGGACTTCACTAACATAATAGTAACAGTATAATTTCAAGTAAGAAAAAAGGAACATTGTGAGGTAGTAAAACGTTAACAGTAAAAATGTAACACTTGAAATAGTAACACAAATTTCAAAGTTTCAGCACAAAGTTAAAAACAGATGTTAACAAAAATTGCAATTATTCAATAAAAACTTATAGGACCAATAAAAATCTAAATTTATTTAAATAATACTTATCATGCAATCAATTGTTATAACATTGAAATTTAGTTAATCACAAATTAAAACCAACGTGAAAATAAAATGATTATTTATAGATGTATACTGAATTTAAAAAAGTTACGAAATGTAAAATATCTTAATTTTAATTATAAAATTGCAAATACTCGAAATATTTTGTTCCATTGATGAAGTTTTCATTGTTGAATAAATAAAATTTCTAAAATATTTTGTGAGCAAATTTTTAATCTGAATTTGTGAAGCTGAAATGAAACCTTGTTTCTTTGTCCCTCTTTGTGATGATATCTTTACAAATTCAGCGTTAATAAATAAATTTGACAGCGAATTGACTTTTTCATAAATTATAGACGTGATATGAAAACTGATATAAAATTAATTTACGGCAGGAAAAGATGAAATTTCATTATATTTAAAATTTCAGTGTAAAAGTACGAAACATTTCAATTACAAGTAAAAAAAAAGATCATAAATATTTTTGTCAGGAAATACATATAATATATATATATATATATATATATATATATATATATATATATATAGTTAATATTTATCTATAAATTTTAATTTAATATACAAATTGATTTCGTAAATAGTTGACAATCAATTTACAACAGGAAAAGATGAAAATCACTTTGTTTAAAATGTCGATGTAAAAATATCAAACACATTTATAAATATCAAATACTTTATAAACCAATCACGAAATGATTTATTACAAAATATCGATTAACGGGAAATACAAAAAAATAGAGCATAAAAACTTTGATTCAGATGAAAAATTGTCAGTCGATGAAAAATCAAATTTGTATGAGACTTAATTTCATACTCGATGACTATCAAGTTAGCAAAATTATTGACATGTATTGTCTGATTAGAGAACGTTAAGTGTTTCTCGAGTATCTATTGTGCAAATGCTTACTATCTAGCAATTATTTCGATAATGCACGCAACACACAGATTTGTATTAATTTGATGCAAAACTTGGACAAGATACTTGTAATTTGCACTCAACCCTGTAATTCACACGGTTAAATATTTTTCAATGATAATAATTTCATTTGATGTCCGACTTTGGAGCTTGCACGAACTTTTGGCAAACTTTTTCCCGCCCCTTCATGAGACGAATTTACATGACTCTAAAACGCCAGCAACCCGGATGCTCTTAATATGAAAGTTTTCCATGACTTATACACTTATTACTGAGCAAATTTTCTCGCCTTTTAAACAGTTGAGAGCGCGGAGCTAGAAAAGAAAATAGAAAACGCTCTAAGCGTTAATACACAACTTTGACAATTATGTTTTCCGTTTAATTAATTGAAAACAAATTTTCATTCAATTAAAATTTCCATCTCAAGTCTTATTTTTGGAGGTGTATTTTCATCCGCAGAGTTAATTAAATCATTAATTAATCAACTAATTATTAACAAACACGATAAAGAAAATAGGACAACTTCCAAAACTCGGTTTCAATTTTTCTTTTCCAATTCCTTTTTTCTTACTTTTCAATATCAACTTTTTCCTCAAGCGAATCGATTTTCTTTGTGCGAAACAAGATTAAAAACACCCCAAAGAAAACGTCCGAGGAAAAGATATACTTGAATGTTTATATTATTTTTGTATCATCATTTCTCGTTTTTGAGAAAACCCGTTTAATAAGACAAACTTAATTGAACAATCCTTGACAATATTCTCTACAGAAATGAAACAACAGAGGCAAATAAAAAGAGCAAACAAAAACAAGCTGACCGAGTAAATAAAAAATGATCCCAGCTATTTTGTTCGTTTTCACCTATATATTTTCCTGTACACTATTTTATGTTTCCCCTATGTGAGTTTTCTATTATTTGCTTTCGCAACTCATCGTCTTGTCGATTTTATTAATGGAATAGATTTTACACTTTCACACACACTTCAATCTCCCTCTTGATTTCAGATGTCTCGATTTCATTTCTTGCAAGAAATGAAGATTAAAAAAACCTGCATCATCGCCAAAACTTCAATCAACTTCCACCCGCAAATGTCACCTATTAATCATTGAAAATGCGATTTCAATCAATTTTTTTCTCCCCAGCAAAATGGTGTCCTTGAATGATAAAAAATTATATTAAATTCTAATTTTCCGTGAACCTTGAAAGAAACCGTCAAGGGAGATGTAGAGATTCAATTTTCAAACATAAACAGACACCTGAAATAGCGAAAGGAAAAAGGTTATGTGCTCAATTGTGCCCCAAAATATGCCAATGTAGACAATAGAAAGGAAGTAATCAAAACAATACCTGCAATTTCAGTTTCTGTTGTTTGAAACAAACTTTTGGCAGCCATTTTAAAGATGGTTTTGATTAATTGTTCGTTAAGAAATCAAAAATTGTCATTAATCGACCCAAAATGGTCTCATTTCAAACATAAACACTGAGCAACCTAACCTCAACTGTCAAAGCCGGTTCAATAACAAAGTCTGCAAGGATCAATAATAAAAAGATAACAAACAATTGATATAAACATAATTGATAGACATTATAAAAAGTAAATAAAATATTTCAATTCTGAATTAAATGAATTAAACAACTTTTTCCTTTTTTCTTCGTTAAAATAAAACTAAAGACTTAGTTGTGTCTCTGTTTATCACTTGAGAAAACAAAAGATGAGGAGAAACTCAGGTTTTGATTTGGCACGTCAGTCTAACTGGTGGTCTGAAAAAATGAAAAGCCTTGTCCGACGGAACGCAAGATTGAAAAAGCGCGCGGCCCGTGTAGTTGATAGTCTTGCAAGAAAGCGTTGTTGTATTTTTGCAGGTAAATATTCGCAGCTATTTTTAAACAATTATCGCCTTGAAATCATCACACTGGCAATATCAATTCAACCGGTGCATTTTACAATTGAAAGTTATATCGGTGCTTGGGCACAAACAATACAATTTTGTCATTTTCCGTAGCTCGTTATAGGTTAGTTGAATCGAAGATTGTTTATCAAAACATGCAAAGTTTCTGTGACAAATTTCTGGTTCCCTATAGTGCTGAAAACTTGTCATTTCAACGTTATCACGTTTTGACGGGTCGTTTTCTTTTTTTTCGGAAGAGTAGACAAACAAAAATTTGTAAAAAAGAAAAAACTGAATAAATTTGAGTTTATTTTTTTCAGTTCCACCATGTCATTGTCGAATGAGAACCAACCGCAACTGTTGCGAGATATTTCCGAGGACGATGACGCCCTTTTGGATGCTGTGGTCTGTAGTATAATTGATGAAGATAACGACAAAAAATTAAACAATTCAGTTGGGCCGGTTCTGGAACTCAACGTGAGACCAGAATTTCAACAAGAAGTGGAAATGGTGTTAAATGAGGAAGAACCGGAACTAACAGAACACGGGTTAAACAATGATTGTAATTATTGGAATGATGATAATGCCAAATGCCCCAGAAGTAGGAGTAGCGCTTCCGATTCTAGTGCAGGTAGCTCCGGGGGACCGAAAAAACCCATCGAATATGAAACAGACCCAGCTGTTTTGGCGAGAAGACAAAAGGACATAGATTATGGAAAAAATACTATAGGATATGACAGATATACTCAACAAGTTCCAAAGTAATTTTTTCATTTTTATATTGTTTAAAATATATATTACAAAATATGCTCAACACTTTCACAGTTACATAGGACCGGAAATGTGTGAATGTTTTTGCAATTTAATAAAAGAAAGAACTTTACTAGTAATAACTTGATTATTATTTGTATAACAATTTTAAAATTGAATTGTTTCATTTTCATAGATGTGAACGCACAAAAGATCATCCAAAGACACCACCGATGTATCAAAAATACAGTAGGAGAGGCTGGGATGGTATGGTGCGATTATGGAGAAAACAATTACACTATTGGGATCCTCCGAACGAAACCAAAGCGAACGATGAAAATGATTCCTAATAGTAAGAAGCAATTTTTAAGGTGTAAAATAATTTTTAGAAGTAAAATATTGTTTGTGAGAAAATGAGTGATTCTAATTGTAGATTTTGCAGGAACTGAAAAGACTAGATAGACTCATAGTTTTGAGACTGTAGTTACTGCCTTAAGATGAAATAATTAGCATGAAGGATGAAGTGTAAATGTGTTGTTCCCTATCATCATCAAGCTACAGAAGTATGATTTTGATAAATTGTTAGTTTATTTTTCTACCTTTTTAAAAGATGATACTATATTGATTTAACAGATTTTTCAAAGCAATGCATTATTTTTTGGCTGGTCTCGTGGTTGTTAATTCTTCTTCTATGTCTGACGTGATGAGATGAATGTTAAGTTCAGTATTTAAATACAATTATCAAAGTTTCTTTTTGCGATTGGAGCTCGATTTGTGTTATAAAATTGTTGATGTTTAAGTTCGAGTGCAAAACGATTGTAACGAATGAAAGATTAACTAAAGCTAAGCAATATTCGTTTGGAAATGTATATTAATCACGAAATAAAGTACATTCTCTTTTTGTACACAATTATTTTACACATATAAACATCAGTCAAATGTGAACAAGACGCAACTTTAGTGTAGCTGCGAATACAAAAACATTGTCATAGAACACTTCATTACAGAATAGAAGTAGAGGACTGTTTGAAAATGTCATCAAACAGTTTCTGAATACTCAGTTTCAGATTTAAATTTGAACGTTACAGTGATAGTGCTTAGAAGACACCGCTATCAGTATTTATACATAAATTTTCACCGTCGAAATCCAAGATTCACAAAATTATTTGTTAAGTATTGCTAGGATAGAGTCCAACTTCAAATTGATGCGCTCTTCAGTATCTTCTATTTTTCTTGTCAGTCTTTTTTCCATCTCCTCTAGTTTGCTGTCAATGTAACTTTTTAGTTCATCGTCTTGTTTGTCTTGCTGCATTTCCACTGTTATTTTTTTTTCATCGTTGATATCCCTCGAAAAATTGGGAACAAGTTTTTCTACAAAATTTTCAAATTTTGGTGGCCCCAAGTCTTTGTGTAGCGCAAAGGAACTTAGCACTCGATTTATGACATCAAAGCTAAATGCACTTGGACTTTTTTCCTTGTCCTCTTGGATATCAATAACAACCAATTTGATCCCATAGAGCCACATCTCTGGATGTTTTCTCTTCGTCTTCAAAAACTAAAAAAAGGAATCCTTGATAAAACATCACACAAAAATTTCAAATCAAAACACAGTAAGAATTCTAGTTAAAAAATTCGAAAAGAAAAAATTAAACCTTACTTTGATGCTTGCTTCTGAAGATGGCGAATCTATAGTAGCTTCGCCAATGTAAACACTCTGATCTTCAAATTCATCTACAAACTCAGCAAACTGAGTCGAACTATACTCTCCACATTGTTTATAAAATTCTAACACTGCTGCTTCAGAAACAACAACCACACGTGTAATTTTAAAATTATTTGTCAATTTGATCTCTATCATGCAGGGCTCAGAGTCTTCATTGGTTGGAAAAAGTGCCACACAGGAGTCCAAACTAACGACATCGTCGACACCTAATCTCCTAAAAAGTTAAACAAATTTAGTTCTTTTAAAAAATTTGTTTCACTTATTAAAAATATTTAGACTTAAAGTTGATATTCAACAAATAATAATAACTATAGTAATAAATGATCATTGTTTAAAAACCTTTCTAAAATGTGTGTTGAATGTATTGTCGAAACAGTATCCCTAATTTGTTTGTCAGTTTTTACCAGCCAATTACACTGAACATTTATGAAATCGTCCTGCCTGATATTTGGATCCAAAGATTCTTCCGATTCAACCACAGAAGTCGCCATTCTTTTATATTTTTTATTGCAATCTCACGATAACATTTGTAGCGAATTTTTTGATCCTAATAAAATCTGTAAAATAAAGAAAAAAAAACAATTGTCAACGCTGAATTAAAAAAGTAAGAAATTAAATCTGAGTTTATTTTATTTTATTTGTTAAACCAAATTTATTATTTAATTTAAAAAATATTTATGTTCCATCGTAATAATCAAAATTTGTCAAACAAGTCATATTTACTTACTTGAACTAGACAACATGTTTCACAATTAATTGTCATCTGTACACAATCAATGTATCATTTTGTTGTTTACATTATGCGGAGCAATAAAGTTTTGATCAGCTTTGATGTAAATAGAAATTCATTGTAAAGAACATAACGAAACGTCTGTAACGTTTCCGGAACAAACAAGCCAGACTGATCTGCCCTCTGGACAAACACAAATTGGCGGCAAGATTTCGATAATTTGAAATTCACCTTCTAAAACAACTGTAAACGGAAAATTTTTTCATAACAATAGAACATGAACCAGAAGTTAATTATTTTTTAGTTGATGACATTTTTACAAAACCAAATACAACATAATTTAATATTAATTCCTGGTCAAATTTGTGGAATGTAAAGTGCAAAATTCATAACATTCAAGATGGCGGAACTGTGCGCAGGAGGAATGCGCTGGAATTTGCATAGTTTCTGGAGATTTTTGTTTTTGACTTAGCTTGCAAGCTTTTGCTCCAAAGTTGGATGACAAATGACAAGTCACCGGTTAATGGCTCGAATTATATTATGTAATTAATAGTTGACAATTTAAATAAGAGTGGAAAAGCAAAAAAAAGGAAACTTGTTTTGGAATTTTATCTTTTAAACCCTGTTTTCTCTGTTTTCTGACAGGACTATTGAAGATGCAGGAGGAAAAAGTTTTGGACGCAGAGCAATGGAAAGTGGAGGCACAGGCAGTAATAAACGACGTGAAAAATCACGTGCAAAGGATAGTCGTTTCTGAAAAATTGACCAGCAACAACAAATACATCTACTTGAATTTGACAACGCTCGAGGGGTTAGAATTCTGCGTCGAACTCTCAGGCGCGGGCTTCAAAATAGTTGGCAACCGCCACGACGACACGTCATGCAGGACTGACGAAGTTTTTGAAACACCTTACAGTTTGTTGAATGTCGTCAGTCCAAAATACAAGGATGCCTTCAGTGACGAACTGCTAAATAAATTGCAGAGTTTGAACGACTCGACATAAGCCTTGGCATTTTTGTATCTTTAATTTTGTTGTAGCCAAAAAAAAAAAAAAGAAACAGTATTAAGTATAAAACTGTATAACTGTGAAGATAAAATATGTAATATATTTCTATTAACTTTAATTAACTTGTCTTAATTCTGATAGATTTTTTTATTTGTATTTTGATTTAGTTTTTATTTTATCGTTTAAATAATACTAAGGTGAATGAAGAACATACCACAAAATTTAAATCTGTATTGCATTTCTTTTTAATTTGCATCAATTCCACATTCATTTTTGAGCTACACTTTTAACACGATTGTTTTTGTTGGTAACTTATTTCGCACAGACGTTTTTTTTTCTCTTCCTTTTTTTTGAAGGCGAAGCTATGGATAAACATTGCTACTAACACTGATAACAATTAATTCCTGAGTTACAGGGACGCCATCGTAGCAACTGTGTTATCATAAATCAATCGTTTCACTTTTGCAAATCTGAAACTTTTATTATTTTCGTTGTAGTTCTTAAACTAAAAAAGGTCTTAAATTTGGAGATAAATTGTAAATAACATCAAGCTGGCTGTATGTACAATGAATCTTGTATAATTCAAACATTAAAAAAAAAAACAATACATAATTATTACTGTAATGAATCATCATTTACGAAAAGCCATAATTGTATGTACTAAGCACGAATCAGACATCGAAGTGGAATGTATTACAATCGTCAATACATTTTTTTTTTTCAAGTTTGTGAGACAACTTCAAGCCGATTGGTCATCTAAAATTACACTTTGAAGAACCTCTAAACGCAGTTTAACAGATGAAATTTATGCAATCAGCTAGACAAATTACTCGCACAAACTCCGTCACTTTTGTTATCTTTTGTCAAACCTATTTGTTTCCGCAAAAAGCCCACAGAGCTTGCATGTTACATTGGTCCGATAGATTCGCAGCGATTACAAAAACATAATTCATTAACATTAATAATTATGCGGTTAAGGTAAAACTTCCACAATTCCATTTTTAGGTCCTTATAGATTGAACTCCCTTTAATTAGATTAAATTTCGACACATATTTGGGGATAACAAAATAAACGCATAGTTCAATAATAATAAATAGCATTCTCTGATTAAACAATCAATGACTAACATTTTAATTCAAGTTTGAATAAAATTTACAGGATGTTTTTTGTTTAAAACAATTTCAAGTAGTATCTATATTGCTTAGTTCTGTCGAAGACATATGAAATATGTAGAAATCAAAAAAATTGTGCACCACAAATCTATGATCAAAAATAGTTGGGAGAAATATCGATAATATGTGTGCATGCGTCAAAAACTATACCGTAGAAGTTTTACCTTAAAAGACTTGAGATTAATCGGAAGGGTAAACCAAAACCACAGTTTAAGAATGCTTTTGATGGGTACGTGGGTTCAATGAAACTCGTCAGATCGACGGTCAAGTTCATAAAAAAGTACGAAGAACATCGGTGACAAATCTTTGAAAATTAAAAGAACGCCAAAGTTCAACTCACGAACCTCTGCTGTTAAAATCTTTCAACCTGCAAACATGAGATTGAATGAAAGTCACCTCGTCAACGCAAACTGTTATCTCAAACATTCCTTGCAAGGCGCCACCATGTAAATTACAAACTGCATTTTCTTACTGTCTAATATTTTTCTTTGACGCGAGTTTTATGTAAACACAACAGATATATCAGTAGCGCACAATAAATCGCTTCACACCACGTTGAAACCTCGAACGCAATCGTATAGGTAATATGTTCGACACATTCTTACAGTGGTATCAAATCATAGTTATTAATGACAATTGTAACATTAACATAATAATAATAAGTATTATTATTATATACAGACAGATTATTTACGAAAAACCTACAGTGAAAAATATGTTTGCTTTAGTTTTATTCATCTCTCCCTTATCCCGCCTTTGACCTAGATAATTAATTGGGTTTCCTCTTGTTTGTTGTCTTTTTTAGAAATTCAAAATGAAAATGAAAAATGCTGGGTACTTGTGTTGCCAAGAAGTGTTAGTATTCCGACATTTTACGACTGATACTTGTGGATGTGCATCAGGTTTTGCTTCCTCGCAAAATGTAACAATAGTATTGTTTCATTCAATGGAATAATCAGATTACTGATTGGTGGTTAGCTCATAGACACTTGACCATTTGACAATAATCTCTCGACCGCTGCGTTGATGTCACCAAATGTTGCTATTAAAGCTGCAAACAATATTCGACGTTACAATAAGAGTTCTGTCATCGTAAATAATTAATCAATACAAATTTACTTTCAAGTTGGATACTGCAGAAAAACGAAAAAACCATCTGGTTTCAAAATACCTTGTAAATTTGCATCCCTATTTAAAAAGCCCATAGCTGTTAACTGTTCCAGCTGAGCTCGGTATCTTTCTTCAGGAGGTGGAAGGGGCTGACCATCAACTTCAACTCCCTGATTTAGTGCCATTGCTGAGACCTGATTTCAATTCAATAATTAGAATATGTTGTCTCATTTTAATTCAATCCTTAATTGACCAATTATGGTTTTCAATTTACCATCCGTGCCATAAATTGTGAGAAGGCATCTTGCTGGCTGCTGCTCGTGTCAGTTGGTGGTGAGGTTGTGGTTGCACTAGTGTTGCTTGTAGTGGTCGACGACGTCGTAGTGGTCGTGGTTCCTGTGGGTGCGGCTGCGGGCATGGTTCTTGGCACAGTCAATCCCAAACTATAACAAATAAAATAATTAAAGTTCTAATTCTAATGAATGAAACATTTTTATGTAATTTATGCCCTACAAGTCAACGTCTCTCACACTTTAAAAAACCCTTATTAACAACTATTAACAATTATCAAAATAGTCAATATTAATTAATTCAAACGAGTGAATAAAAGTCTCTTCGTAAACCTTACTTCTCCTTTCGTTTACCGAGGTTCATTCATCAACACAAGGAAAAAAAACTGCTATTTTTCCTCTTAAACTTCTTAAAGCCAAATCAATCAAACGAATTGAATTCATCTTCAACTTCAATTACATACTTTTCTACAAGATCAGGCGCCACAGTTCTAAGCTGCTCCATCCCTTGTTGGATTCTCATAATCGCAGCCAAGGCATCAGGATTGGTGACGATATTTTGCATCTGAGGGTTTTGCATCTGCTGCAAAAGCGTGGGCATCATGGCCCTCATCTGCTCCTGCATCTGTGGGTTCGACCTAAGAAAAGGGTTGGCGTTGATGACCTGACTGGCCAAGGCCGGATCGGCGCTCATAGCCTCGAGCACCGTCCGCGTGTACGGTGCGTTCATCATGTTGCGCATCAAGGTCGGGTTTTCCATCATCTGGCCCATAAGGCTCTGCATCGAGGCCGAGTCAAAGAGGCCGCCACCTGTGCCAGCTGCACCTCCACCGGTGCCTTCCGTGGGGGCCGACCCCGCAGCCTCATTCGGGTTCGGGTTCGCGCTGTTCCACGGATTCGGCAGCGGGTTTCTATTCTCCTGGCCCTGTTGCGGATTTTGCGGCGGTTCCTGAGAGCTGCCATCGTTCAAACTGGTGAAAGGGTTTCTCTCATTCGCGGCCGCAGCCAACATCGGCTCCTGAATTTCCCTGTACATCCGTCGTAGTGCGCTGAATCCCCCAGGGATGCTCTCCAGGTTGGAGAGAGCCCGGTCATGCGAGCGCATCAGTTCTTGGAGCATCGAGGGGTTCCTCGCTAGCTCTACCGTCTGTCTGAGAAGCTCCGGGTTGTTTAGCATGTGACTAATTTCTGGATTGCGTTGCATCAGTTCTTGCATTTGAGGATTAGCTGTCACCAGAGTTCGCATGTTTTCTGGGTTACTCATGAGGCTCTGAACCAGGGGGTTGTCTAGCACTTGTCTCATGGTCTCAGGGTTCGATAACAGCTCTCGTTGCATCACTTGCTGAAGCTCGGCGAAGTTCGACGTGCCCATCCCCAAGTTTTCCATACCCATCAGACCGCCCAGACTGCCCAGTCCGAACGGAGATGCTCCAATATCTTAAAAGAAAGTAACAACTGAGAACTTGTTGATGAAACTTAGAATTATAATGAACACTAATGAACATGCTTTTTAATTCATAATAGCATATAGAAATGTAATTATATGCTTGTTTACGTCAAATGATCTGGAGAAAAAATTGTTTTTCTTTTTTTGACAAAGCAAATTACCAAAAAAGAGAGTTTTTCAAAACAAAATTTCAACCGAAAATATTTCAATCTTGATTATTAAAAGAAAGATTACCTATTGAAGGTGATGGTGTTGTGGTTGATGATCTCTCAGTTTCCTGATTGTTCTGAGTGCCAGGAGTTCTCGGCGCTTTGATCACAAGGTGCACAGTCAACCCATCCTTTACATTGTGAGTCTTGAGTGTTTCATGATCCTTCATGATTTTCCCAGCAAAAATGAGACACAACTGCTCCGGCTGGGCGTTGAACTTCTTTGACACTACATCTTTGAACTGAAACGAAAATAAGAACATTAATCTTTTATTTTATTAATTTAACTATTCTTTATTTATCATAATAAAAAAATGTTAAACCGACTTAATTAGTGTATTTATTTTCTTTTCACCAACTGATAACAAATCCATTATTATTTTAAAACTTTTTGTCACACAACTAAACTTGTTTGATGTTCTCATTACAATCATAAAGATATTCCCACCGTGAGCGTAAAACTTTGACGTGCATTAAATACAATGCACTTATTACACTTTATTGGCCAGAAGAATTGTAACCAACATTTTCCGGCTCGTACAGGTCAATTGTTCCTGTCACCCATCGTTCGCGCTCGAATATCAACTTCGTTCCCCTGACCCTTAAGAAGTCACGCGGACAAAAACTGATCAAACAAAACCGAGAGCAAAGGAGGAAACCAAAGTAAAGGAAAAATCGAACGAAAACTGAATTGTATTCAAGAACATTCTACGCCACACGGAAGAACAACAAATTGTGTGATGTCATCAACTAACGTCGTTCCGCTCCAACAAACTTGGCCCTATAACCAATTGTTGTTTATAAACGAAAAATATTGATAAACAACGTGAAAACGTTGATCTTGAATGCAAAGGAGGCGTTAATTTGTCTTTTCGTTCTTTAATTCAGATGCTTTATTTACAAGTTCGTTTTACAGGGGATTGTAATAGGGACTCACGGCTTTGATGGTCGCGTCCTCGTCGATCTCGAAGCTTTGCTTCTCCTTGGCCGTTTTGACGTTGACGGTGATCTTGTTCGGGCCGTCCTGAGCTTCTGCCATCTTGGATCCGTGTGCGATGACTCGTTACTTTCGCGATCGAAAGCGCGAGAACCGATCGCCCGAACGCAAACTGCGACACGCGTCAGACCGCAGTCAAAGTGTTTTCTGCTCGCGACAAGTCCGGCCTGCGACAAGATTGCGCACACGCTCTTCCTCTCAACTCGCAATCTCCACCAGCGAGGTTGCCCCGACTGTTTTGACGCAGGGGACACACGAGAGATCTTTTTCGATTGTTGGCCCTTTTTTTCGCCTCACTCTGTCCTTCTTTTTTTCCGAGAGTGCCGCTGAGACGTCACGTAGCGCCGTTGGACTCGGATGACGGGGCGGTTGGTCATTCGTTAGGCGAGGTTCATAACTATGCTTTTAGCGTGAGAAGAGGGAGAAAGTAACGCTGTCCTTGTTTAATAAGTAAGCGAGAAAGAGAGGGGACTAATATTTCTCACAAACTGATTAGATAAATGGATATTGATTTTTGATTATTCGATAAGAAATTTAATGGTGTTTCAAAATTTCGAACACTTTTAACAAATTAATTCATTAACAGTAATAAACATATAATATGATATATTATATATATAACATGATAATAAACATGATAATCGAATCTGCGATATACAGGTTTAATCAAATTTATTCAGTTTCAATAAATTAAAATTACACCAATTTTGAACAAAAAGATAAGATAACGTTTCAGAACTTAAACATACTTTTTTTTGTCCTGTAAAAAATATTTGTTACAACGAAAAATATTAATTTTGACGTGAAAAACATATTCTTTACCAAGAATATAGAACCAAGATAATTTCCATGTACAATCAAAAATAAACTTTCTTTTATCTTAGAAATGTGATAAAAAAATATTGTTCCTTTTTTCTATTTGAAAATAAAGTTTTCTTTGGTGAATAGAAAAATTAGCTATGAGTGAAAAAAAAAGTAACGATCAAGCCTATACAGGTGAAACCAAAAATATTCAGTGCACAGCTGATTTTTGTTTTTAATTTGGAAACTATTTGGTTTCCGAATCTGTTTTGGTGTTAGCAGCAGATCATGATGGTTTAGTGACATCACTGATCTGTCGCAGTCGATGACTTTGAAGCCACTATCGACCTGCAATGGTTAGTTTTATTGATCCGAGCTTCTCCTCGCTTGGATCTTGGGAGGTTCGATTCATCAATACCAATTCATTATTGGCAAATTATCGCATGTTGCTGACAGAAATCATCGTCGGTTTTTGCTAACTTTCAGCCGTGACTTTTGCTTGAAGCTTTCCATTTGGTGTGAAATACCTGAACATGCTCAATATTAATACCTGAAAATGAATGAAATTATTTTAATATGCCATATAAATAATCTTAAATCAAACACTTTGAATTTGTTTTTGAACCAATTTTATTTTTTTTTTCAATTTTAATTACCTGCACTTTTGGCAAGGACTTCAGAAGTAGCAATAGAAGCCCTGGCATGTTCGTTGTTTGACTGGTTATTGTAACCGAGCAAAAGTGTAACGACAGGTGACTCTACGCCGTCCGATTGGAAGTTGATGGTCTTTTGCGTAAGGTAGTAACAACATTCAATTATCTGAAAGTATATCCAAGATTCCTTCTCCTTTGGTTTTGGTCCTTTGATGTAAGGCAGTGGCAATCGCTCGTTTGGTCTTTGAGCTTTGAGGAATCTCGAACCTCTTTCCAGCTGGGTCTCCAACCACCTCGTTGCTTCTCGGGCTTGGGCGCTGTTGCGTTTAACCTCGTCCAATGTTGATATAACTACACATTTTGAAATTTATCAATTTGTGATCAAACATAAACAAAATATTGAAAAAATTATTTCGTACCTATGCTTGGGATCACGACGACGAACTTTTTCGAATAAACGAGCCTCTTGAGAGTTGGCATGAATTTCACCAAGACCTCATGATCAGGGACCAAAAATGGCGGCATTAATTTCGAGTCCAGCCTGTGTTCCAAAGCTTCCACCTCAGCCTGCAGCCAAAGCGTGCCCATATTTCTCATCAACTTTCCTTTTTCTTCTTCGACATCAATCCTATTTGTAAAAGTCAGCTCGGTCTTCTTGGCAACATCCGAGAGAGCCTTTTCAGACATTTCAACAGTTGGACTCACCATCGCAGTGATGTCTGCACTGGCAACTTGCTCTGCCATGTTGTTGGCTATGTCGCTCATATACTGCACAACATCATTTGCAGCCAAAAAGTCATCTGCAACTTCTTCCTCAACCTCTTTAACAGGTTCCTCCACAACTTCCGTTTCCAAGACGCGGAACAGTCTGGTTGGTGAATCAAAAATAACCCCACTGTGATCTTTGATGCTACATAGATACTTTCCAAAATCGACCAGCTTCAAGATCCTCATCAGCGACTCCTCTCGCGGGCTCATCTTTTGATTCAAACTCTTCTGCCAATCGAGATTCTTGTGGACGTTTCGGAAAATTGGAATCCCTCTCAATTCCACGTCTTCTGGCAATGCAAGCGAGAGAGAAAACTCAAGGGCTTTTTCAAAACTGGTATAAATCTCCCAACAGTTTGAGTTTTGCTGAAGTGCCTCCTTTTTAATTGTGTTCCAGTGCTTGGTAACGTCAAAGTTAATCAAATTGATCAGTTTACAAGTTCTTTTGATGAGCGAACTGGCGCTTTTAGCGCATCTCTTAAGAACTTCGGGCTCACTCATGAGCCAGTCGTAGCAGATTTTGATGGACGCGAGCATACCATTGGTGGAAACGACGTCAAGAATCTGTTGGGGATTGAGCTGTGATCGGATGTACAAGTAGCGTTTGACCGGTTCATCCAGGTCTCCGTTTTGATTTCCTTCGATGTTCAATTTCTGTGTCTTCTTCTCGATGTCTTCAAGGTCGTCCTCGTCGTTGCTCGGGTCCGACATACCGTCGCAACTGAAAGCATCCTCCCCGGTCTCGGAGATATCGGAATTAACATCATCATCCGAAAGAGCAAGAGGCGCACCGTTTTCCACGTCGCTCGCATCCGAATCCGAGCTGTTCATGCGTCTGCGAGAGCGGCGCAATTTTGTCAGCAAACTTCTAGCCTTGTGTCGTGTGGAGTATCTCTTAGAATTGCAATTCACTGCTTTGTCCGATCCGTTTACTATGTTTTTGTCCGCCTCGTTTACAAGATCGCCAAATTCATATTCCTCGATCTGGAAATCCTTTGCTGTGAGACTGGTAATACTCGTGAAAGATTTTTGAATGTCCGCAGTTACAAATTGTACGAGCTGTGAAAGTAGAGCCAATGTGAAGGCAGTCGCTCCCTGAACCTGAATCAAGTTCTTTGACTGTAATTTTGTGATATACATCAAACAGATTGAGACGATCTTGAAGATCATCTCGTCGGAAATGACTTCGGGCTTAGTGGTTTTGATCTGCTTGAAAAATGACGGGGAGTCAGATTCGGAATCTGCAGAAGGTTCCAACTCCAGGCAGATCTGTATGTCATTTAAAAGAGCCTGAAATTAGATACAATGTTTGTCACTTATATCAACTTTTGAAAATAATCAAGTTCAAAGAAAATGGAAAAATTTGTTTTTGTACTTCAGAAATGACCTGTGATTCCTGGTTGATCTTTTGGATGTTTGGCTCTTCAGTGTCCCAAAGTTGCAGAAGGAAAAGCAGTCTTGAGATGCAGCGATGTAGGGCCACCTCTTCGTTTCCAGTGAATGAATGCATTGCAACGATTCTCTTTAAATTGCTTTCGGCACCTTCAAACGTTCCAGGACACATCATGCTAGAAAACGAAAGGTAAATTAGAAATTTGTTCTTTTCAACAAAAAGGCAACAGTTATTTGAAATGAGATAAAAGTAAAAACAAATACCGTGGAAAAAAACGTCTATAGAAAGATCACTTGACATTCATTCTTTAAAAGTTCAAAGTTTTATGAAAATAAAAATGTTTACCATCTTAGATAATGATAAGCAGCGTCAAGTCCATAATTTTGGCTTCCGGCGACAGTGCCTAACTGATTGTGGGGCATCCCGATGGTATGGTCGATGGAGTTGGCCATTTTGTAATAACGAACAGCCATCAACCAGTGGATCCAAAGAGGATCTAGGTCCAATTTATATCGAGCCAAATCTCCGATACAAATCAAACTCCGATGGATAAAACGCAAAACAGCTTTTTTACATTCTTCACTATCTTTTCCGTTTTCTTTAGTGCTGGATTTGGTTGTCAACTATAAATTAAGGTTCAAATTGTTAGTTCTGAGAGTTCACTTTCATAGTGATTCTTTAAACTTGTAAAGGAAGTTATAAGATAAATTATTTATTGAATAAAAATATTATAGGCCGCACTTACAGCATTATTGATCAAACCACTCTGTTTGATAGTGTACTTTATATCAGGTGTGTCAATGATTTCTAAGTTGTGTTCCAACTGCAATCCCAAAATCAAATGGTTGTAAAATCCAACTCCACCTGACAGATGTAACGAAACCATTGCTTTTTCTGTGTCACTCCACATGTTACCCTGCAAACCATTTTTTTACATTAATAAAACTGTTATTTTTTCATACGAAATATTAGCTCGTCAATAAATTCAAAATTTATATAAAAAACGTTTACCTTTCTCAATTTTTTAGCAGCACAAAATACTTCATAGAATCCCTTTCGCCAAAGGAGTTCTTCAATTTTGCGCCCATGGCCCTGAAAATCTTGGTAGATCAATTTCTCACAATAATCTCGCAATTTGGCTCGCAGTACTTCCTGTGAGGATGTAAAAAGATCTGTCACGGTTCTCCAGTTGCTCTTTTCATCCTCTATCTTTTTGGCAATGTCATTGACACCCCTGAAAATTACAAAAATCATAATGATAATAATAATAAATGAAATAATTACAATGATAATAACAACAGAAAGAGTTTTTTTTATCATTTGTATTTTTTTTCACCTATACAAACGCCTCATTTTATCCAAATTGTCCATGGTATCGGTAACAGTCGTTGGATTATAAATTCGCTTCATCCTTACCAACAATGATCAGACTTTGAACTTGAATTGAAACCGTCGGAGAACCGTCAACTAAAACCGAAATCAACCTGAAAATTCAAAACTTATCATTCTAGCCGAACTGCAAAATAAAAAGTGAGCGAAAGATGTACAAGTCAAAGTCTGAGAAAAGTCAAAACAAGTTGCGACTTACTGTCGATCTTTCAACCCATGAGTTGAACTCCAAAAATAACCTCACAATTATAGTCACCCAACAATTAACTAAGAGTTTGAAATTGCTAACAACCAAAACCAACTGCACATTTTATTTGTACGGAACGTGGCTCAGAAACTAATTGTTCAAATCTTTGTTTATAGGTTAGAGCAATTTTTGTCATCGCCATTCGAGAATGCACGAAAAAACATGCGCGTTGAAAAATCTCCACAATTACGTCAATGAACGATTTGCAAAAAAAAAAAACTGACCGTCTATGTCTGACTCTGACCGCGGTTTGCGAAAGATTCAGATTGTAACTCTCGACTGAGGAAGAGAGGAAGCGTCCTATACCCGTGATGGATAACAAAGTCAGGGTGACAACTTCAGAATAGTGAAAAATTGTTGGGAACAAATTACAAGGAAGGTAGACTTCAATCACATTTTAATACATTTTTTATTATTCCATACAATTTTAAAACAGAGAAAATGTGTTGGTTGAAATTAATTCTTAAATGAAATGTCAACTTTTTACGTTTGTCTATACGTTAGGAACACATAACCTCAAAATCAAGATATTATTTGAATTTTGCAATGAAATATCGACCTAAAAAATATTTCATAAATTAATTAAATTTATTTCGTTTCATTAAATATGATGATAGGAAATGACTTATGATTAAATGGAAAATTATTCTGGCGAGTTCGAAAAGCCTCAGTCGGTTAGGTTTTATCTTTTTCTCGCTGCTTATTTGGTAATCGGTAAGAAGGAGACGAGATGTAGGCGATAATACAAAACTGTATTTGATTTACATCACAGGTGAACGGAAAACGCCATTTTTCCTCCTAGGGCGTCTTGGAAAATAGTATTTACATCTTGTGAATAAAGCCACAAAACTTTACATTACACACAAAACTACATTTTTGCATTGTACAATCTCTCAGATTTATCTCTGGCATTCTCTTTCCCATTAGCAATTCTTGATCCAAACTGGAAAGCCCTTTTGGGATAATTTGCAGCTTTTCTGAGTTTTAATCTCCTGGCAACTAGTCTTAGGATGAGTTTTTCTCCCAGGCCACAAGGCATGGCCTCTGTTGGGTAACATCTCTGCCAAGGTTTCAAGGACAGTGCAAATCGCACCAGCTGGTCGTCGAGATAAGGATACCTCGCTTGCCTGGCGTTATCAGCAATGACTCTATCGTCCCTACCCAAATTCCTCTGGGAGATCCTACAGATTTCAAAATCCAACTCTTCCATTAGACCCTGCCAGCCCTTTCGTTTCAGGGTCGTTCGGTGTCTCATGTAGCCACCGAATAGTTCGTCCGCTCCCATCCCTAGAAGCAGTACCCGCGAGGGTGACTCATAAGATTCGTTCTGAGAATGAAGGATGCCTTTTGCTCTGCTGGCAAAATAAATTGCACACCCAATACTCTCATCCAGGATCGTATTCAAGGGATGGATCAGATCGGCGATGTGGCTTAGGTAATCCTGGATTTCTTTTCGGGTTATGTTGACCTTGAAAAGTTACAACAATTGGTATAGATAAGTTGGAATGTTTAAAGTGTTTGACTGAAATAATTGTAACAATGTTGGTTACCTCGATAAAATTCCATTTTCTTTCTGGGCAAATTTCTCTTAGTTCCTCATAAGTTGCCCTACCGGTTATCCTATCAGGAACTTCATAGTTGGACCCAACTTTTCTTTCAAACGCCACATTAATCAGGTCAATGCTCTCAGATTTGTTAACAAATTTGTCAGCAATCAACGCAATCACCGCTGAATCCAGCCCCCCAGAAAATGGAATACCAATCTTGGAATGAAGACATCTGGCGATGGCGCCTCCGTTTGCGTCGTAGATAACGCAATCGGTCGGCTTGAAATTCATCATACAATTTTTACAATAATCGGGTTTCGTTTCGATTCTAATTTTGATCGACCTGTTCAGATGGTCTATTAAATTGTTCACAACCTTTGAAACATCTTCGTTTTCCAGCAATCTGTCCATGATCTCTCCTGGATCTTCTGGCGGACTTCCGATTTCAGAATTGTATAAAAGGTTTATATCATCAGGTATACAAAAGCATTTCGAGTCCGATGGTAAATCGAACTTATCTATTCGAACCTCTAGATCAGTCTGCTTTGAAAATTCGAGAATACTTTCGTCGAAGAAGTGCCCACTTTTCCAGGCGTGACACACAAGTTCCACAGTCGGTCTGTCGAAAGACAATTCAAAAATACCAACTGCAGGCACTTCAACGACATTTTTCAGTTCTTTTGTCGACACTGACGTGATGATTAGTTCAGTCTTGGTTTCGTTTAGTTCAAACAGTAAACTGTGTCTCCCTATCTTGTCCCTGCCGAAGAATAAACGATTCTTTGATTTTTGATAGTAGATCAAACTGAATGGACCTTCGATCTCAGACAAAGTTGAGATGAGATCTTCGGATCTTTCCAACGCGTCTAAGACGGTTTTTGTGTCACATTCAGTTCCTCCTTGTGACTAAAAATTTGAAGACAAAAAATTATGTTTATGATTTAAAATATATGTTATTCAACAATTATATTTTATTATTGTTTGTGTGAAGATGATAATCACCAATCGGCCAGAAAAAACGTCACCGTTCCATAATAGAATATTCCCACTGCTGTCTGTACATGGCTGTCGAAAAGGAGATCTTCCCTGCATCCAAAGAACGCTTGCTTGAAATTCACCCTTCCAATGTTCACTCAAAGTTTCATACTTTTTGGCTTGTTCTTCTGGTCCACGTGAATAAATTAAATTTAAACAAGATTCAATCTGGAATTAAAAAAAACTTTTAATTTTCGAAACAATACATTTGACATAAACAAAACATAAAAATATACAAATAAAATTACAAACACAAAAATTATGAACAATTGAAACAAAACATTTATTCATTAATTGTTGTAAAATTACTTTAAAATGAACAAATAAATGTAGTCATTATTTTTCCAACTTACATTTCTTGTTCTGGTAATATCAGTTTTATTATCAAAATTTTGAAATCGTGAAAAAATTCCACACATTTTTTAATACATTTATTATTACTTGTGTTCTAAAAAATGTTCTACATTTTATTATCTGACATGTATTTACTTTTTAGGTTATGTTTCAAAGTGCTGCTAAATGTAAATTCAAGCAGTTTTAAAAACCAGAGACATCTTCTATCCCTGTCTCACTCATATGAAACAGTACTAACAAAAAACTAGTTTGATTATTTTTGAATTTACAATATCTTGGGAATCCCAATTTATTTGAACTATAATTTTGAAAACAACAATTAAAAAATATTATTTTGTTTCTTCTTGTTGATTTTATCTACGATAAAACTCCATAGTCAAGGTCATGGCCTTTGAAACAATAAAAAAATTAAATCAAAATGTAAACGAATAAAAAAATCAAAGAAAAAGAAACAAATAAATTTCAGAAGCAAATAATTTCTTATTCATCAACGTTTTAACTTTTGATATAAACCAAAAAAATTAAGCCATTATAAAAATGAACAAAACAAAACCAAAGTAATAAATAAACAAAATGAATCGAACTAAACAAATTTTCAAAATGTTATATTTCAAGGTCATGAACTTCGAATTAAAAAGCAAAATGTTAGTCAAAACAAAACAAAAAGAATGAATCAAAAAGAATGAATAAACAAAACTGAATGATGAGACAAGTTTTTGCATTTTTGCATTTTTGAAAAATGACGTTTTCGATATATCGAAACGGGGATGTGCGTCGATGTTAACAGTCGAACGTGAATCGATTGAGCATTTGCAAATGTGATACGAGTGATGCTGATTTGCTGATCAGTGATCAGCAGCGTCTCTCCACGAGCAATCGTCAAAAAAACGACACATCCAAAACGAAATATAGTCGTGGAAAACACAGCCAGTCAGATGGAAAGGGTCACGAGCAGTTGTGCGTCGATTGTCGAACCGTCGCTCGACTAAATTCGGCAATTTTTGTCAGCCCATTGGTATTCACTCTTTCGGTTCCTCCAATAATTACATTCCATTTTTTTTCTTCCCCCCCAAAAAAAAGAAGTCTCGAACTGACCTGCCAAGAATAACATTTTTGAGTTCAGGGCAGACTTTTTGAGTGGGGTAAAAAATTCATTTTTTACATTTCAATTTTATTCATTCCTTCATTTATTTATTTTTTAATATTTTTTCAAAAATCGAATCGCATTTCAACTTTTTTTCTCCTCCATTTTTTCCCATTTAAATATTATAATTTGAAATACAAATTAGTCCCATCAATCACGTTTCAAATTCTTTTTGATTTTCATTTCCCTCTCCAATCGGGATGTAAACAAACAAATTCGCCCTTCCAAAAATCATTTTTGAATTCTCATCGTCTTTTCTGACAAATCGATGCAAAAAGTGTTGCAAAGTCCGTTCGTTTGTTTCATCTCGATTGTTTATTTTTCACCGTGAGAAAAAATTGCGACAAAAAACACAGTATCAACTGGCGACGTTTTTTTTTCTCTTCTATCCAGGAATCAGCAAGTTTGTCCCATTGGAATGAATCAATGAACTTAACCTCACTTCCAGTTGAGAATTCCGCCGAAGGGAATATCTAACCTGATAGCAACTGTAGTTGTCACTCGAAAGATTTTGCTCCAGTTCGTGTTTCCAGAAGCGTCAATCGAGTTTGGTGAGGCCAATTATACTTTTTTGTTCTTTGTTCTTTTTCTTGTGTTTCTTTTCTGTAAACAAGTTTTTCTGAAAATTGCAAATTTTTTGTTTACCCAAACATAATCAAAGGTCAAAGTATTGTTTACACCTTTTGTTCACATTGCTCAAGCGAACAAAAATAAGCAACATGATAAAGTGAAAACAATGCGATGACAATTTTTGCAAACTTGTATAACCTCAAAATTGGTTTCATGTCAAACATTTTTTTTAAGTAAAATTTTGATTTCGTTGTTGTTATTTTTTCGCTATTGTTGCTGAGTTCATTGTTTGCGAGATTTTTGTTTACATGAATTTTGAAGGTCAAATGTGTTTGTTAATGTCATTTTTTGTTTACGTCGATGATAAACTGGTTACTAATTATTTTCTTTTTTTTTTTCAGAAATTCGTTTCTGGGATTTAGGAAATCATTTATCATAATCAGAGGAGGGATGCCTCGCACGAAGCGGAGAGCGCCCTCCAGTACTAACAATCACAATTCTCTCTCCGAAATGCCACCCAGTGCTCAGGAAGATAATATGCCTCGTTACGGTTCCAAACGTCTGCGACACAATTCAAGGTAACCTTCTTTTCCTAAAAAAAAAAACATTCTTATCCAAAATATAACTTATTTTAATCATTTCAATCAATCAAAAATAATGTAAATAAGTGAAGTTGTACAAAGATTGGATTTCACTTTAATTTTTGAATTTATAAATCAAAAATTGAATGATGTGAAATTGTAAAAATGAAAAAACTGAAGTAAAAAAGTTATTTTTTATTGAGCTATGATTTGCTTTTGGTTTGAAAATTGTTCAGGGATTTAAAATTTTAAATTTTTGAAAATGTCAATATTATTATTAGCCCGTGCGGTAATCTTGACAAGAGCAGACAGGTATAATAATTTTTCGTCTTTTTTCCTACGCGCTAACACACACACGGGACCGACTCATACACTGGTGCCAATTCCAAAATAGCTTGCACATTGTTCCACTCTAGCCCTTGCTCGCTGCTCGACTCAGTTTCATTTTCCGTCCGGACGCATTAAAAACTCTGATTTATCAGGCCAGTTAAACTCATGAAACAACGTAACTTATTTAATTTAATTAGCTGTGATTTATTCATTTGAAACTCATTTTTTATATCTATTTGGTACAACAATTTTTGATCATTTCTTCAGTTGTGAGGATGTTTGAATGAAAATAAGTGTTTTTCCATAAGCTTTACTTTCAAATCTGTTGTTTATCTTACATCTGCAGTTGCAAAATTTTCTTTTCTTTTATCAGTTTCATTTTTTGTGTGCGTTTCTAAGTTGGACTTTCTTTCTGAGTTTTATAGTGTATGGACGACGGGTTAGTATTTTGCCAAAAAAAATTATATCGATAAATTTCATTTCAGTACATTTTTCAAATAAAACAATCTTGAAAATAAATCAAACGAGAATACAAAAATCAGAATTAAAAAGCAAGTTTGAAAATTGTATTTAAAAATAGGAGTTGAGATATTAATAAGTCATCCCACGTGGTTTTCATTTCATTTTTTTATTCGTTTTGATATTCGTTATATATATATATATATAATTTTTTTTAAATTAAATTCATAGAACATTCATAACTCAAAGATTAAATGAATGAAAAATGTTTTTCTTTTAGTGCGAGAAAGTATTCAAAATCTGAGGATGCATCAACGGGATCGAGTTTTTCGCAAAAGCGATGCCTCGCCTGGTTTCGCGAATACACGTCAGCCGACGACCCGGACACACTCGGACCGGAGGGCATGGAGAAGTTTTGTGAGGATGTCAGCGTCGAGCCTGAGAACGTTGTCATGTTAGTCCTGGCGTACAAGATGAACGCCCGTCAGATGGGCTTCTTCACAGTCTCTGAGTGGACGAAAGGACTTTCTGAACTTCAATGCGACTCTATTAGTAAATTACAACACAAGCTTGAATACCTCAGAAATCTACTCAACGATCCTCATATTTTTAAGGGGATTTATCGATACGCTTATGATTTTGCTAGAGTAAGCAATTTTCATGTCTTATATACTGTTGGTTGTTTGTGCATAATTGTTTTAAGAAATTTAAATTGGTTTTGTTTGTCAGGATAAGGATCAACGCAGCATGGATATGGAGACCGCTCGTGTGATGCTACAATTATTATTAGGAAAACATTGGCCATTGTTCACACAATTTGCACAATTCCTCGATCAATCAAAGTACAAAGTTATAAACAAAGATCAGTGGTGTAATATTTTAGAATTTTCACGAACGATCAATCATGATTTATCAAATTACGATTTAGATGGGGCATGTAAGTATCAAACATTTAAATTTTAAAGACAAACATTTTGATTAGAAATTGACGTGGTCTCTGATGTCACAAATATTTTTTCAGGGCCAGTAATGCTTGATGAATTTGTGGAGTGGCTCAAATTCGAACGAGGCGAAGCAGCTTCATCGACAAGCGCACAAATCAGCTGAAACAACCATTCGAACAGCAATCCATTTTTCATTCTCTAATTCAATCTAAAGCGAAAGATTAATCTGTTAAAATATTAAAATAAATTTGAACCACTCACAATTGAAGATATGATTTGCGCAACGATAACAGCAATTTTGGAACATTGATTGTACGGTTTCCATCTCTTCTTATTTTTGTTAACATCTCAATGATTCAACTGTTGAGCCGACAGTGACCGGGCTGATCATAGTCCAAACTGGTTTCCATTGAGATCGCGTTCCAAAGCCGCAAGTCTTATTAGAATTATTAAGTCATGTCAGTGTTTATTAAGTTATAAGTATCGTTTAATTGATCAGTAATGTATGGTCATATTGGTCATTTTAAACTGTCGGATTTAAATTAATACCGTCACCCTTTTTCGTTTCTACTTGTAAGTACTGATTAATCGTTGTAGAATAAATTCAACCATTCAACTTATTATCGATAATTTTGATTCTTGTACGCGCTGTAATGTTGTTATACAAATTAAAAAAAATACACAAACTTAATTTGAAATATCCTTGTATTGTAATTCAGAAAAAAAACGGTACACGCATTGTAAATAATCTAAGGTGTGATTTCGTCCAAATATAGAGTTACATTCAGTTTCTATCATTTAGATCAATATTTTTCTTTGTGTATCTTCTTCTGGTTATTGACAATATTTATATTGTTTATATATTGCCAGCTATTTTGTAAAATAAAATTAATTGAAATCGGTTATAAAATACAGATTTTAACAATATTGATGGATGATCCTCTTATATAAAATGTAATTTGTTAAATTTTATTTTGTCTTTCTTAATTTCAAAACATTATTTCACATTAAGAACAAACAATTTTATAACAAATTCATTTACAATAACGATCAGCCTTCATTTTGCTTCGCCTGTCCAACAAAGTTTCATGGAAATTTCCCTCGTCTTTAGCTTTCTGCAGGTCCACTCGTTTCTCTTTGTTTATTTTCAACTTTTTGTCTTGAAACTTTTGGAATTTGCGCCTGAAATTGATAAAATAAAAAATAAAAAAGTAGAAACGAAAATTGAAATCTAACAAGCATTGTAATAGAGAAAAAAATCTTACACATAATTTTCCTCAACTTCCGCCAAAGACCCCTGTTCTTCTTCTGGTACGTTTTTGTTAGGATCGTCATTTACCATCACCATACATCTTACGTTGACAAATTCGGCTGGACCTGCTGTTTTACTCTGACAGATGATGTCGTCATCCTCGTTAACAGATATGAATGTGTCCAAGTTACTCAGAATTGCTAATTTCCCATCCTGGAAATATAAAATAAAAAATTTGTATTAATTTAGTCAAAAAATGTATTTCGAACAATCAACAAATAATATTAAACAATAACAAAATAATATTTTTTTTAGTTGGATAGAATTAAAATTAATCATAACAAATCACAAAACGGACTTGAAACACGGGTTCCCATTGTTCCATAGCTCCTACAGCATCACTCCGACCTACGACGATTCCAGCTTTCGAAACACCTAAATATTTGCCATATCCGGATTTGAGTGCAATTTTGTTGTCGTTGATACGAAGAACGGTTAAGATCTCTTCTGGATTGGGAGAATCGCCTTCGTCATGAGGAGCTCCTAGAGTGAACAAACCATTGTCTAGGGCTTTCATGTAAGTTTGGTTTCCAAATTCCACTGCTATCGTACCGGTAAACTCAGTTATATTGGAAATTTTTGTCCAACCACCTTAAAAATATAAGCACATTTTAATTTGTACATTTTCTTCATTTCTTATTTGTTCGATTGTTCTTATTTGTTTTACCATGTTTTGCAGCATCCTCGTCGTTTGTTTTAATTTCGTTCTCGTTTTCGTGTTTCCTTTTGTGGGATTTCTTCTTCTTTCTGTAAACAAAAAAAGAAGAAAATGTATTCACATTTTTTTATTACAATTTCAAATTATTCATTTTTCATAATAATAATTATTTGATTCTTCAATTTAATAATTCAATCTTTTAATGACACTAGCTTGTTTGTTTGTCAACAATTGAAATAACCTAAAATTGTCAAATGGGATACCAATTTTTATACAAGGAATTGAATTTTTTCTTGAACAAGGATTGAATTTTATAAAACAACTACATTGTTTTTAAAATGCAAATTACCCTAAATTCAGATCTATTAGAAATTCAAAATTTAATTCAATTAAAACAATAAAAGTTTTCTTCGTTACTTACTTGACTTTTTCGCCTTTCAAAACAAGCTTCCCAGTTTTCACTTTCTCGTACTCCGACATAGTCAATTATCAATAAAAAAATTGTCTATCAAATAATAATTATTCAAATGTCTGATTATTGTTTATTTATTTGTTTATTTATAATCAACATTCACAGTTTTTTTTGACTTGATGAGTAAACTTGTATATTTTTTTTCTACTTAGGTATGTGTTCTTAAAATTTCAACCTAACCTAAAATTTACTTAGCATCGCCTCCTCTCTTTCATTGTTTTTTTTAATTAAAAAAATACAGTGTATGAACAATTATTTCTGACGTAAAGTAAACAACATTGAAGTGAATATTTAAAAATAAATTTTGTTGTTAACATTTTTTAAAATTACTTGTCATTATTGATTAAATTTACTATCTCTAAAGTATCTCTTTCTCTTTCTTTGATTAATGTTTTTATTTTTTCAATCTAAGAACAAACTTTTTATCTGTTTACTTCTTTCAAATTTCCATTAAAATTCTTATTTAATAACAAAATTTTGCTGTTGAATTTTTTAAAGCACCGAAATTATTGTCTGAGGAAAAAAGAAAGAAAGAAAAAAAATGAGTTTATGAACACACACTTATAAGGAATGTAGGAAGTACTTCGCTCGTCACTTCCTCGGGAGTTTCCGCTTCGACCATTTTGTTCGCGTGTTTACTATAACGCAAGCTGTTTTTCCTCGACCGAAACCCGATCTCTGGACAGGTTGTACTTATCAAACTTTGTAACTCAAGTCAATTTCTAATCGCAATCAAACGAACAGGTAAATTCTATGAAAAAAATACATAAGTACAAAATACAAAAAAAAATCAATTTACATTCGCACCCGCACACTTCATACCCCATCTCTACAACTCAGAAATTGGGGTAGCTGCTATAGTCGGCGTCAGATTTATTTAAAAAATCAAATTTCCATTTATCAATATTTAAAAACTAAAGTTATTTCGATTAAAACGATTAAAAAAAAAACAATTCAATTCAAATCTCAGACTTAACCTAACAATTGATTTTTCAATCTTTTATTCTTTGACTTTGTTTTGTCAAAATAACCTGACAAGGAAGAATCGACCATAACCTCAAAGAAGTTTAAGAAAAATAGAAATAAAAACAATTGAATAATTAAATATTGAGAAACAAGATATTGTTTGTGTGTAAACAAACAGACGGATGAAAAGTTGTTTGTTTTGATTATGAACAGGACATCAGAATGTCAAACAACGCGAGTGAGCATGACGAAGAAGGTTACGTGGTCAAAGTTCGTGGACTCCCTTGGTCAACGACGGTGGACGAGATCATGAAGTTTTTCGCCGACTGTCGCATCACTCACGGCAAGGCTGGAATCCATATGACAATGTCACGTGAAGGTCGACCTAGCGGCGAAGCTTATATTGAAATGGACTCTGAAGAGGATATTGAAAAAGCTTGTAAACGAGACCGTGATCACATGGGACATCGATATATCGAAGGTTTTTAATATTTTCTTTGACTTTTAAAAATTTTTCACTTTTTTTAAGTTCATTTTGCAACATTTTCTTCAACATTCATAACATTTTGAAAGTTTTATTGGTAGGAAATATCTAAAATTTTGAAATTACAAAGAGAAAAACCAAATTGTTATTTTTCTTGTTTTAGTTTTCAAAGCAAAACGAGGTGAAATGGAGTGGGTAGTCAAAAGGAGCGGACTGAACATGGAAAATGTCATGGACGACGGTTGTGTGAGGTTACGCGGTCTGCCGTTCGGTTGCTCTAAGGAAGAGATAGCTCAATTCTTCACAGGTACCCTCAAAATTTAAACCCATTCAGACAAACTCAAGTTAGAACTATTCATATTTCTTTTGAGTTATTGAAAAAAATAGAAAACAAATTCAAAAGACAGAAAAAAAGGAAAAAATATTGTACATAATTTTTTAATAATTATCTTAGATTTTACACAGTGACGAAAATAGATTGTTCTCGATGATGAAAAAGAAGCAAAAGAATAAAAAATAAAATAAGAAAAAACTTGAAAGAGATACGGAAACAAAACTTTTGAAACAAAAATTGTTGATTTATTTCTTAGTTGGCTGATGTCAGAGCAGTCTGTTTAGTCTTGGTTCTGTATAATAAATTAAAAAGGGTTTCTATGTTTCATATCAATATTAGTTTGATGATTTCTTGTAACATTGATTGGTTAACGAAGAACCTCTGACTGGCACTGAAAAGTGGGTGTTAAGCTGTTCAATATCGTTGTTTAATTGTGTGGGTCAGGGTTGGAGATATTGCCGAACGGGATTTCACTACCAACAGACTACACGGGCCGCAGTACTGGGGAGGCTTACGTTCAGTTTGTTAACAAAGATGTTGCGGAGCGTGCTCTGCAGAAACACAAGGAAAAGATAGGACACAGGTGGGGCTCTTACTCTAGTCGGGTCTGGGTATACTCAATTTATCCCAATTTATATTATATATCGTACATTTTATTTTATCTTTACTCTTATTTATCGTCAAATAGGCTTATGAAAAAAGGTATTAACAAATAATTCAAACAAATTTAAAAATTAACCAAAATTTTAAATTAAAAAGAAGACATTCTCGGCGCTTTTATATTCTTGGAATGTTCTTCCTTACTCGATTGAATTACAGACAATTTTTTGGCACATTCTGACTTGGTCAATGGTTATAACTGAGATGCAACATTTGAATTTAAATTCTTCATTGAAATAGTTTAATAGTTTACTTTTGCTTGATTTTGTTTTGTCGTTGTTTTTTTCTAACGAATAACCATTGAGAGAAAAGCTCAGAATGAGAATTTGAGATTGTTTGAATTCATCCAGTAGAAAGAAAAGGTAACAATTGTCTAACGTAAGCAAAAGTACTGTTGGCCCGACTGAATCCCGTGGGTGGGTTCCCGCCGGGCGGGAGGTACCTTGTTACGTGGACATCAAATTCCATGGGAGGTGGGTAGGGCCGCCCCTCAGCTTACAATTACATCATGCTAGGGTGGGCACTCCACTGGGATGGCGGTAACCAAAAATATTTCATTTTAATATATATTTATATATATATTTATACTTTCAGTAAACGTTTCGAGTTTATCGGTCATCATGCCAGACAATCACAAAATTGTAAAATAAACTTAAAAGAAATGAAAAAAACAAAGCAAATTTTTTTTGTATTTTATAAATCTTTTAAATAAAAAAAATGATTTTCGATAAACAAAAATGTTTACTTGACTTTATATCTCGTCTGTAATTCTCTTAAAATTATTGAGTTCAGGTAAACTTGGAACGACGAAAAATGAAGACAAAAAAATGTTATACATTTTTTGTTTTTTCAATATTTTTTCTCTATAATGTAATGAAAACTAAAAATTGTATATTTAAATTTAAAGTTACATTGCATATTATGTGAATTATGTTGATTTTTTGTTTAAAATATCGATAGTGTTGACCCGCGACTGTTTGGAGATGAGTTTTAATCAAACTTTTAATTGCACCATCGACAGATACATTGAAATCTTCCGAAGCAGTTTGTCCGAGGTTCGTGCTAGCGTTGGGCCTAAGATGAGAGGAGGTCCAATGGGAGGTAGTGGATTCAACCAAAGACCTTCTCCTTATGATAGAAATGATCGATTTGGAGGGATGAACCGGTTCAGTAACAATGGCAGAAATGCAAGAAACAGAGGAGTTGATAGAGACAAGTGTAAGTTTAAAATTTACTTTTGCCACAATCACTCAGAATCTACTATTTTTTTCTTTATATGAATTAATCATTAAATTTTATATTTTCTATTTGCAGACTTCGAAAACAATGTCTGGGGAGGAAACAGGAACAATTTCTCATCAGGAAGCAGCGGGATGAATATGCGCAGTGGCGGAGGCATGGATATGAAAGGTGGCGGTGGAAATTTCAGAAATAGCGGTGATAACTGGAACAGTAACGCTGGCATGCATTGCATCCACATGAGAGGATTACCTTTCAGAGCTACGGAACAAGATATTGCAGATGTAAGATATTTTTCATTCGTAATTATATTATCCATTTATGAAGAATTAATAATTGATTAAATGTTTTTCTATTCAGTTCTTCAGACCCATTGTGCCAATCAATATCCGTATAATCATTGAAAACAGCGGCCGAGCATCTGGAGAAGCTGATGTGGAATTTGCCTCTCACGAGGAAGCGATTAAAGCCATGTCCAAGGTTTTCATTTATACCAATTAATTATATTAGAACTAAATAAAAAAAATTGGAAAAAAATATTGATTGATTTTCAATTTCAGGACAAAAGTCACATGTCTCACAGATACATCGAACTGTTCTTGAATTCCACACCAGGTGGATCTAACAATATGTCTTTGGGCGGGATTAGCAATTTTTGTGGAGGTGAGATTTCAATTTCATTTTTTATGAATTTGAATGAAAATTTGAAATAAACTATTTTTCTTGTTTTAGGTTTAGGTAACAATTTCAGATCAAGTTACTCTCCTAACAACCGAGGTTTTGGGAATAATCAGTTAGGTGGAAACAATTACAACAACTTCTGAAAGTCAATCACAGTGTCTCGTCACCGATAAAATTTACTTAACAAATTAAAAGGGACGCTTCGTTTTTTTTTCACTCTGTGCCACAATTTACGCACCGACACAATTTTGTACGCCTTCAAAGTATCTTATAATGCACGCCAACAATTTTTCCCCATCATAATAGCAGAAATATAGATTGTACAATTGTATATTTGATCCCAAAAAATATGAATAATTTGATTTTCGTTAAATTTTTTTTTGTTGAACGTACAAAATTGTTCCAATTCGGTTGTAATTAAGTTTGGATTGCAAGAGAAAAGACACTTCAGTCCTTAGTTCATTCATTTCTACTGCGATTCTAGTATTAGCTCTTGTCAGATCAAAAAAACGAAAAAATGAAATCAAGGAATTTATAAGTGGTAGTAAATTTACATCCAGATGATGTAAGAGTAACCGTCGTAACAGTGTGCTTTCAATTGGATCGTTGAAGGGATTGTTGTAACTATATTTAGCTTGTAAAGAAAAAACCATTTGATAATTTTTTTCCTTTTTTGTAATTCTAAAGTATGCGTTACGGGTATATCCGATAGTCATATTTTATACTTTAAATGCAACCACATGTAATCTGCAGATAACTATTAAATATAAAATACTATAAGAATATACTGTTTGCTATTTCTAATTTTTAATTTTAATTTCCAAAAAACCATCTGATACGTGTTTAATGAAAACAATTATACGGCTCCTTGTGTTTTATGTCTGTTATATATTTTTCTTGTTATACATTGTATTACATTTGATACATTGATCCTCTTCAGAATTTTTTTTGTTTTTCTCTCTAGATTTATTGTATCAGTCACTTGTCGGTACTTAATCGATTGGATTTTTCTCAAGATCACTTCTAAAGAAATTATACAGCTTGGAACAAAATGCAAAAAACCTAAAAAAAATCGTAATAAAATTTTTTAGCAGTTCGAAAGGTAATTATTGGCAATCAACAATTTTTTCCAGAGTCCACTGGAGCCACTATTAATTAGCATGATTCTGAAATATGTCTAGTCAAGGATTATTTTATTTGCTGTAATATTCTCGCCGGTGTCTCTCTTAACCGAACGACTTTTTTAGGTTAGGAATTCTAAAATTGGAGAAGAGCGCGTGAAGACACGCACATGCGTAGTAGCAACGTTCAGGGTCTAGTGAAAGAAGTCCACTTTTGGTTATAATATGTTTGAAGCGTGGTGTAAACTGCCAGTCGAATCAAATAGCAATCAAATCGGCTGTTTGTTCTTCGTGAAGGTGAGATATATGAAGGGTGACCTGCCATTGCTCTTCCCATTCTTCACCTTCACTTCGAGCGACCTAAGCAACTTCAGGTATGTGCGGCGTCTATTCAAACTTTTGAATTTGTTTATTCATCTGGTCAAATGATGGCGCAGTGATACATCGTTTCATCACTTTCTACGCCTTTTATTGTCTCCTTCTGATCTGAAATATGTGGGAAATCAAATATAATAAATTCATCTTGTACTTTTTTAAACATTCACATTTTTTTTGTTCATTCGTTGAAACGTTTCAGTAGAAATATTTATCAGTGAAATATTTAGTTAAGTGTTACAACTTTTTTTTCCGATATTTTTATAACATATTGCAAATTTGTTTTAAAAAGTATTGAAAAATGGTATTTTAATAAAAATTGTCGATTCGATAAATTTTTCATGTTCATCGCCATTTTGTACAGCTAAGTTTTTTAGGCATAATTGTTTTTATTTTTATATAAGATTCAGTTGTGCTTCTTTTAAAAGTCATTTTATTTTTGGAGTTGTGGAAAATTTATTTTAATCTCAAAAGGAAAAGATGGATTCTGATGGCGTTAATACAAATTTTTCATTATTGTTAATAAAAAAACGTAAATGTCTATTTTAAATCAATTGATAATAAAGTACATTTGTATTTCATGCTTTAATAAAATTGATAGGAAAAAAATGTAGAGATAATACGGTGAGCTGATTGTAGTAGATAATGTGTTAGAAAGTGTTAATTATAAATCGAGGCTCGAAGACGGACAATTAAAAGTTATTGAAAATTCCAATATGTTTAATCGCTTGACAATTTTTATAAATTTTAATGTATAATGATGGACGTTTTTATTCATTCCATTAACCTTGTTTCGTTAATTTTATTATGAACAGTTCATTAAAAAATGGAGTTTACCTGTAACCTTGTTTTTGTTTTTTCATTTTTACATTTGTTTATATCTTTTTTTAAAACAACATGTTTTTGAATATAAAATTAACAATTCAGTTTCGTTTCTAAATTGAAAATGTTGAAATCTGTGGAAAATCAAGATAAACTTTTAATCACGATCTATCAATTTACGTAATTTTAATATTTTTTCTTTCTTTTCAAAATGAAGGAAACATTTGATCACTTTCATAAAATAATTGTTCTTCAGTTTCGTTCCTCCATTTTCATCTCTAATGCAAATGATAATCCTGAGAAGATTCATCTCCAGAAAATGTTACAACAATTAATTAATTGTTGCTATCGTAACGGTATTTTACGTAATGTATAGAATCAGTTATTTAGATTGATTACTTTTGCATGAAAAATAACGGTGGTTCGTGAACTGTATTTAAAGGTGATGCTAATAACGATAGCCTTAGAAGACCTTCCACTTTTCCACCTACAATTTTTAACTCTGCGATTTTTGTTTCCTCAATTTTTTACAAATTGAAAAACATTTTTTTGCAGCAATAGAAAAGGTGGAAAATTTCTTATCTCGTGGAAAGAATATATAATTCTAATTACAATTATATATTATTAAACAAAAAGTAAAAAAAATTTTCTTCGTCTACAAAATTTATAATTTTTTTTCAACTTCAGACAAGTTAATTAAAAAAAAAAAAGAAACCACTTCTTGCATACACTGAGTTGTATGCATGAGTGCATTAATGAAAAAATGTATTTTTTATGAGATGCATTTTCATAAGTGACGCAATTTGCAAGTTTGTTTATGATGAATGGAAACGAGTTCTTCTAAAGGAAAAAAAAAACGGTGATCTACGGGGATCTCCAGAATCGTATACAACGTTAATGATCGCTTCGTCAGGGTTATAAGCGGGAGATTTTGTCCTCAAGTCAAAACGAACGTTGTGTTTACGATGCGCGAGTCACCGGTAAGTGTGCTGCGCGTCAACACGAGGTGTCCATCCGAATTAACGTTATAGTTTAAAAAAAAGAGCAACACCGATTAGATAATAATTCAAAACTCATCAGCTCTTCAAACAAGACGAGTCGCAATTTTCATCTTGTCAGTCACGGAAGGAGAAAAACATTATTTTGAAATCATAAGCAAAAATGGAAGCCGGAAAAATTTGTGTGAATTTTCAGTTGGTGTTCTGATCCGCGACGAAAAACAAGAGAGACACGTTTAGATACCGATCTGTAAGTGTTTGATTGCTGAAACGAAAATAAAAAATCCTTTCTTTTGCCTTCGAACAGTATCGATAAAATCACACTCGCGCGACTTTGACACAGATTTTTGAAGGGGATTCCGATTCGATTCAGAAGGAGATCGCGAGTTTTCCAGGTTTAAAATTATTTTTGAGGTGCCATCTTTGAAAAACATTTTTAAACAGTTTTCATTCGAACAAAACCAAAGTTCACAGAATTTAAAATTATTTATTTTAATTTAAATATCGGAATGGATAATTTTGCAATACCAACAAACAATTTTGATAAAAAAAAAGGAATTTTATTTGTATTAAATAAGATTGAATGATATGAAAGAAAATGTCTGTTCTGTTTGTAAAAATTGGTCATTTTTGATGCTTGGAAACTATTTTGTAATGTTCATTATTTGGAAACTAAATGAGAGTTACATGCAATTAGACACACTCTTTGATGCATTAAAAAAAGTAATTCCCGATGTACATAAGTATTTTGTAAATGGTTTTATCTCGCGACAATGATAAGATTCGTTTTTGCAGTAAAAAAAATAAGCAGATTATCATGTTCTTCTGATTTGGATAAGTATTTTCTTATTTTTAAACATTATAATTATTCAATTGTTGTATATTTCAACATGGAATTTACCGAGTATGACTTATTTTGTTGCACGTTGACCTTCAGAAGTGATCCAATTGTTTACACTAATTTTACAATGATGTGTCGACATTTATTTAGATTCTTATTGAAAGTTTTGGTAAATGAAGGTTCTTTTGACCGAGCGAAAACCAAACAAACAAATTCTCTGTCTGTTGTATTATAATTGGATTTTTCTAATGAAGTAATAATGAAATAATCAAGTTAAAAATATTAGCTTAATCTATTATGTCAGTTTTGAATTGTTTCGCCATATATTGACCATACAGTTTGAAATTTTCTTGACGTCAAGATTGGTGGGTAACAAAAACTTGATGGGTAATTCCCAAGGTTCACTCAAGGACAATCTTGAAGAGAAACAGGATAAGGAAGTATGAATTAAGTAATCCAAAACCCCAATTTAAATCTCAACTTTCTTTTGAATTCAGTGTCTCATTTGAAATATACAATTTTTTAGATGAACATCATTGAGAATGTTAGAAAAGTTTTGTTAAACAATCATTTTTCAGAGGATTGCAATTGTTTGTGTTTAAAATGTATTGTTCTTGTTCATGATCAAATGAAGCGAAACAATAGAAGAAAAAACCATTAAAAAAAAACAAAACAAACAAACGAATTAGTCCAACAAAAAAATTAAAAAAAAAAAAAAAACAGAAGAAAAATAAATTTTAAAAAATGTCTTCTTGAAAAATCATTTTTCAAAGGACTCAATTTTTTCGGTATTTAAAATATAATGATCTTGTCAACAGGAGCCGATCGACTATCTAGATAAAAACTAATCAAGAGAATTGATTTGATCCGCACGTGATACTCACTCTCGGCAGATATATCTTTCGATTGACAACAGAGTCTATAAAAAAGCATTTATTATTTATTTAAATCCAATGTGAACCCATGACAAATAAATAATTACTTCGTCTCATCCGGTCGTACGTGACTCTTGCTCCACGTGTAATTGTAATCAGACAACATTCTACCGTGAAAATTTGTATAACAAATATTTGAATATAATATTGAAATGTTTGTTAAGAATATTTTTCACCAGAACTCTTTGTGATTGCTCATATTGTTCATGCTAAACCGTTACCTCTTTTTTGTTTCAAAGAATTACGAATCAAGTGTTATGCACCATTCCTAACAATTTTTTTCACTTATCTTACTATTTTATTGCTTTTTTTAATCATTGTTTTTTTTTATGTAGAAAATTAAATCTTTTTAAATTTTTTAAATTTAAAAAAAAACAATGTAAAAATTTGTTTTCTCTTGAATAATTTGTTTTAATTTTTTGAGTTTTATTTTAGAAAAATTCTACATTTTTTTGAAAAAATTATGGTAAGAAAAAAATGTACGCGAAAATGTATGGAAATTGTATGTCCTACTAATTAGCGATTAAGTGATTGCTAATTTTGTCATTAGTTTAATTATACAAATTATTATGAAAGTGATATAAATGAAGCGAACAACAACGCATAGGAACTAAACACTTATGAACGATTACTTTGCGGAACTGAGCGAACTCTTGGAAACGAGCTCAAGCGAAACATTATATGGGATCAAGTCGGGGATTATTGCAAGTCGCTAAAGTGTCTGCACTTTTTTTTCGCTGCACTTGCAAAAAAACTGACAATTATCATTACAATTATTCTCTTATTAGTGAATTAATTTTTTGTCCCACAAATTTCTTTTATCAAATCAATTAACATTTTTTTGTTCAAATTTTCTGGACAATTGGACAATTTGGGGTTTCTAAAAGTTCGACAAAGTGCAAAATTTACTTGAATTCAAAAATTTAAATGATTTGAAAAAAAATTTGTTGTTAAAAAAAAACAGCAACAACAAATTTTCCTGACTGTGTCAATTTCGAATGAACGAAATTTGCCAAGGTTGAATGAAAACTGTTTCAAACGAAATAGAAATCGGTTCAAGGATTTTTGATAAAGAAATATTACCTTTCCCTTTCTATCGAATATTTTGAGACGGTTCGGATCAGCGACTCAGTTCCGAATTGTCGACGAATTGCAACTGACGAGTTCCGAGCTCTCCGTAAAGACTTTGTATATAAAAAGTTTGCATTACAAATCTTTTCCCCAATAAACAATACAAAATAAAACAGAAAAAAGAATGAAAGTAGAATTATAAGAACAAACGGAAAAGTGTGGTTACTAATTTTCCCGGACAAAGAGAATTTTTCAGACGAAACTGAACAGTTTCGCTTAGTAAGAATCATCTGTACGCAATTGAATTTAGATTACAGATCGTTATCGGAATTTGACGGATTATGAGAGAACCGGCTGGGGCGTCCACACGAGTGTACAAATAATTGCCGTGCGAACAGTGCATATTCAGTCGGCTTTAAATGGTCATGTAATCCAGACCCCGTTTTATTTTTTACACGTGACCAATCTCTTATTATTCGCACCATCTTATTTCAAGTTTCTTTTTTTTTCACTTTTTCATTTCATCTTCCCATCTCGTCGTTTTAACTTCGAGGATTCAACTTCTGTATTTGGTTTTCCCCAAGATTCAAGTTTCCCAGTTACTCAAGAAAAACAAGTGCGTGGAAAATTGGTTGATAAACATGTGTCTTTAAAGATGTGATCAAAATTTATTGAACTTTTTTTGTTTTGTTCGTTAGTTTATTTTCGTTTATTTGTTGTTTCTTTAAGGGAGTTTTTTATCGTTTGTGTTTTTTATTTGCAGGCCTGACTTTTGATTTGTGACGAAATTTTGGAATATTTAAGAACAATGCATACCCATGACCATCACGACCATGACCACAGTGATTCGCCTTACGATGTGCACGATAAGACGGCAGTTCTCACGGCAAAAGCTATCACGATGGTTGTTTTGTGTTCCGTCAGCATTTGCATGGGTCTGGTACCTCTGCAATTAGCTAGATGGTTCAAATGGAATTCTACTAACAGTATTAATAATAATCCTAGGTAACTTATTAAATTAAATTGCACTTTTTTTAATTTATTTGATTCCATGCATGCATCATATATGATTCCATATATGGATCATATGATTACATAAATGAAAAATATATGTTTCTATAGATCCACTTATTTTCTGGCCTTCAAATTAAAAAAATACCATACATAACTTCATATATGGGTCCATGTGTGACGCATATAGATCCATATATGATTCTCCAAATGCAACATATGGTTCTATAAATTCTTCACCTTTTAAAATTCCAAAAACAATGGCTCTATTTGTGCACCATATATGGTTCCATATATTCATCAAAGCATATTCGATGTACGGTTCTGTAACATGTCAATGTTTGTGATATCTTTTTTATGACATCATTGGAGCCGTATACAAATTATTGCTGCTTATCTCTTATCGAAAATTCTTATTTTTTTTGTTACATTTTTGCATGACATTTTCAGGTCTATGCTAGTCGTACATTTATTACTTGGATTCGGCGGCGGAGTACTCTTAAGCACAACATTCCTCCATCTTCTTCCAGAAGTTGCAGAAGGTGTGAATAGTTTGATCGTTGAGGGAACATGGTCGAATCAAAATTTTGCTATTGCCGAGGCTCTTTGTTGTGCAGGGTAAACAAATTATGTGATATTATGATGATTAAATGAATTATTCATTTTATTTCTGGATTTTGTTCCTTCTTATTTATTTCATCTCTTTTTTTCAGATTTTTCATCATGTTCCTTGTTGAAGAAATAGTTCACACTCGACTTCGACACAAAGAGAAAGAAGTGAGCATTTTGGAATCGGCCATAAACAATAAAAGTCGCAGCACAAACGATTTGATTGAAAATGGCAGCATTACAACCATCCCATGTGACATTCATATGGGGTAAGTTGCATTCTACATCTCAGCAAACAAAATTGTTTATCGTTCAAGATATATCTTAATTGTTTTGTGGACTAAAGGGAAAGCCAGAGTTAATTTGTGCTGTAATTGTATGTCTGCAGGTACAATCATAGTCATAGCATAAATTATAATCACAGTCACAACCACAGCCATAATCACAACCACGTTGCTAATCCGCACGGACACAGTCACCTGCCTATAGAAAACGGAAATTTGGAGATCAATTCTCTGCGAGGGCTCTTGATTGTTTTGGGACTCTCTGTGCACGAACTGTTTGAGGGACTCGCCATCGGCTTGGAAAGTTCAGCTGATTATGTTTGGTAAAACACAAAGTCTCCTATCTTTGGTTTAATTTTGTTACATTTTTCAAACTTTTATTTCATTTTTTTCATTGTGTGCTTTCTTCAGGTACATGTTTGCTGCAGTGGCTGCGCACAAATTCGTCATCGCATTTTGCATCGGTGTCGAACTAATTGCCAACAAAACTAAAACGTCCCTCTGTATCATCTATGTCTGCATGTTTGCAGTTGTTTCACCAATAGGAATTGGAATAGGGATGATCCTTGTTGGTGGAAACTCTGCTGCTGCTAGTGGACCTCTTGCTGTTATTCTACAGGTATCAAAATGTTTAATTATACCAAACATAAAAGATAGAAAAATTTAAACTTGAAAATACTCGAATTTTTAAATTAAATGTTTAGGGTTTGGCATCTGGCACGCTGCTGTATGTTGTATTTTTTGAAATTCTTCAACGTCATCGCGACGGACTGAAACAATTCCTGGCAATTTTAGTCGGTTCCCTGGTGATGTTCGGTCTGCAATTAATAAGTGAGTAATTTTGTTTATACGCTTTCTCAAACAATTTTGAGTTTTTAATTTTAATGAATCATGGGAACATACGATTGCGATCACGTTTTAATAACAATTTTTGTTTAAATGACGCTACATGATGACACTTGACAAACACCGCGTCACACTTTTTCGATTCAAAAGATCGGTGAGTTAATTATTGTCGAGCGTACAATAAATACCTAGAGTTGTGGTACACTTCGTGCCCCGAATGATAACATTAAACAAATGCGATTGATACAGACGTCAGCTTTTTATAACGCGTTTCGTTTCCTTTTTTTCTCTCTCTCTTTTTTGTATTCGCGTGTTATCGACGCGCAATTATCGTTCAGCGGAATAACAATTATCCTCACGTATTAAATTAAAAGTGTCAATCGCACTGGACATAAAAATTCAATTTTAATTTTTATATTAGTTTTGTCGCTTCTTTTTCTTTCAAGTTGTATCTTATGTTTATTTTGCTTTTTTTTATTTTTATCAGTTAACATTTAACATTTAACTAATGGATTAAAATTTTTCTATCTAACTTTTATATTTTTCTTTTTGATTTATATTTTTGTTTAATTTGTAGTAGTGATTAATTTTTAATTTATTTTTCATTCTAATTTTTGTTAGCTCGCAATTTGTGTTTGCAATTTTTTTTACAATAAGGAAATCATTTTGTACGATTTAAAAGAAACAGAAAAAGAGGAGGGGGGTAATTGCTTATTAAACTGTGAAGGTGAAACGCGGGAATAGGTTAGAAACAATGAAATCGTTCGATTACAATTGCATGCTTGATTTTCTAATTCGTCATCTATCGAGATGCAAAATTATTGTTATCACGGCAACTTTCCGAGCGCCAAGTTGTGAGTTTGATTAATGAAAATCGACATCAATCATAATGAGTTTAAATAGATTGAAATATTCCGCGGTGCCGGATGGTTATTTGCGTTTGAAAAGAGGGGGCCCTGTTATCGGGCAAAAGAATTGATGAAACGCGTCGTCGAGTCGTTAAAAAAGCCAAATTAATACGAGCAGAGGCTGCTAATTAAGTTTGCGAAATAAATGTCTAGAAGATAACTCGGTGAACGACTTGTGCTCCGTTTTCAATAACTGTTGAACCCACATTTTTTGGCTCCAGTTTTGACGGGTCAACAAATTTATAAAAGTCATTTTGATCCATACATTTTAGGGCAACGATTTTTATCAAAATTTGAGATTGTTTTGTTAGACAATGATCATTTTTAGTTTCAATAGTAAAATGTTATTTGTAACTTTTGTAAATCGTTTTCTTTATAATTTGAAATAGTTTATTCAAATTCAAACTTTGCTTTTTTGTAATTGCAAAATTATTCAATTAATATTTTACAACCGTTGTTCTTAAACTCGCATTTTTCATGCAAAATAGAAATGGAATTCTGATATTAAAATTGAAGTTAATTATGTAACATAACTTGTCACCCGTTTCTCGATTACGTATTTTATATTCGTTTTTTTCTCCTATTTCAATTCTATAGCGTTATTGAAATTTATGTCTCATTTTTTTGAGAAAAAATCAATGATTCAACTTTTACTGTTAGTTTTATTCATCATCCAGACATTCTCAATTCTTTTTTTGTATTTATATATATATTTTTTTAAATTAATTCGTGGTAGAATAAATCGAAACTGGAATTCAAAGACGCGATCACAGTTTTCTTTTATATTGTATACTCCTTTCACCGTTTATCAACCTTCACCTACAAAATTTATTAAGACCAAAATTGGATTATTTTAAATTGCCAATTAACTGAAGAAATAATAAAACAAAAATCAATAGAAAAAATAGTAATAAACGAACGCTTTCCATTTAAACAATTTTCAAGCTTATTTTAAAATTGTTAGCTCAATTAAAATCCAATCATTAAATTAAATAACTCACATTAAAATGTAAGTCAGTTAAATAAATGAATAGTTGTACCGCTGATGCATAATTAGAGATATGATTGTGTCATTAAGATTATAACTTGCGCTGTCCACAAACGCATGAATTACGAAAGGTTTGCACTTTAATGATTAGACATTAAATTGAAGGTGTGTTATTTAAAAATATACAAGTTCAGTGGTCGCTTGGAAAAATGTGCGATGCTGTTTATACAATGTATGATCGAGGAAATACGCACATCCTGGAATAATCTCTCTTTTCAATTTGTATAAATTAGAAAATAATCTGTGATTTTATAATTTGATTAATTTGTTATTGTTAATTATGTTGTGTGTTGATTATATTTTGTTTATTTTATGTTATATATTGTTTTTTTTTTTTTGATAAAAATGCAATTTATCGTTGTTATCGTAAAATCGCATAATTTACTATGAAAAGGAAAAAATGAAGTTTCGGCTCGGAAACAGAAATGATCCTTTTTATTAAAAGGTCATCAACTTGTTCAATGTTTTCCTCTACAATTACTACCGTTTTGAATCAAAATCTCAATTAAACTTTCCCTCTCATTTGTTCGTTTATTGCCGTAAAGTTTTTTCATTGAAAAATGTCGATCGATTCATCTCATGGATCATTACAAACATTAGAAACTTATGTTTCCCCCATAGAAGAAGTAATAATTAAAATAAAAAAGCTACATCCGTTGATTGTTTCCTACTGTCTTCATTATTTTTGACGAAAAATCAAACAACCTTTTCTTATTTTTAATAATATGAAATACAAAACCACCAAGAATCAGGAAATCACAATAAATCTGAACAATGATAATGATAAATAAAAAACAAATCGATAGTTTACATCAGATAGATTTCCAATTTACACTCGAGTTTCATCAATTTCATGAATTAAAATAACAAAAATATCCAAATTTGCATGAAAATTACTCGAAAACATGAAGACGCACTTTGGTATGCTGAATAATATTGTTGGCAGCAACAATACCTAACCTATGATGTCATTTGTGATGATTACAAAAATCTCAATCAAAATGACAGCTGCTATTATTGTTACCTGTACAATCGTGTGAATTTTCTTTAAATTCCTCCACCGATAACCACAAAAAAAAACAAAATTGTTAGAAAAGAAAATATTCTAATATCATTTACATCTGCAATGAGTTTAAATAATTTATGAAAATTAAATTTTTGTATGCATATAAAAACATCTCATTAACAAGACGTCAAAATGATGTAAACAAATGTCTCAAAAATGATGTAAACAAAGACAGCATGCAAATCGTAGAGGTCAAATGATGGTATTTCGTCAGACCGTAGAAAGAGAACGAACGAAAGAAGGCAAATTTATAGAATGATGGATTGTACAGACGTAATGAAAACAAGTGGAAGGAAAGAGAACGCGAGAAAGCAGAGAGAGAGAGAGAGGAGGGAGGAACAATTTGGAGCGAAGGAGGGGCGCGAAATGTGCATTTTGCCTCTCTCTTTGAGTAAAGTTTTAAGCGGACAGGTGAGGAGGGCAAAAGATGGAGAGAGAGAGAGAGAGAGAGAGAGAGAGAGAGAGAGAGAGAGAGAGAGAGAGAGAGGGAGAACGCGAGCGGGTCAATCTTCCAGGAGTGTCCCACGCGGCGGCCGACTGTCAGTGCTGCGAAGACGAGGTCTCTGTGAAAACGCACGCGAGTTCTCCTTCTTTGCGAGCTCCGCTCATTTAAAACGTCTGCGCTGAAAATTGCCGCCAGTTACAGTGAGCCGCACCGCGATCAACCGAACGCATGTCGCTCGCAGCGCGCGCGCACATCCTGTAGGGCTGCACGGTTAACACGTAACTAATCAAACCCAACAATCAACCGAATTCTTCTTATTCTTTCGAAGCCACAACTAAATTTTGCCAATTTCTCACGCCTCTTTCTTTTCGTTTTGCTTTCATTTTGTTTCTCTGGCTCTTTTTTGGTTTACTCGCTTTATTTTAAATTTTGATTTTTGCTTTACTTTCATTTTGTTTTGGTTTTGTTTGTTTTGATTTAGCTCGCGCATTTTATTTCGGTTTCTTCTTTTTTGTTTTGCGTACGTTTTTTAAACATTGTATTATTTTATCTGTTGTTTGTCATCTTATTTTGAATTATTTTGTAATTTGTTTTATTATTAAAATTCTGTCCTGATGTATCTTTCTTTTCTCACTTGTCTCAACTCCGTTTTGTTTTCAAATTCCTTCGAAAACATTCAATTCAAAAAGCAACATTAATGTTTCGGTTTCTTTGTTTGTTTGTTTTTTCTTTGACTTTGAAGAATGACAATATTTACTGTTCTATTGTTGCGGCTTTCTTGCCTGTTTTGCTGAATTGTTGAACTCAAACGAAAGTGATAATGCCGGGAGTTTATCTTGTTCAAATTCCATTAGCCGCTCGGAGCAAAAAAAACAATCGGTTTTCTGACGAGTTGAGAAAATGCTAATTTTTCTTGGAGGATATACGCAGCTCGAGAATATCTTTTATTTATAAACAAGACAATTAATAATTGTCAAATTCGCGTTTGAAGTTTTGTTGCATCACGTCGGCGATAATGTTCTTAAATAAATTTTTGTCTCTAGAGCGAATTGAATCGAATTGAAATGTTACACCGAACAAAGTTAATGCGAAGTTGGAATTTTTCTGTGACATAACTAGGCTGTTTTGGTCCGGTTCTCGGTATGAAGAAACTGATCGATTAACAAAATTTTATTATTCCATTGATTGATTTCAAATTTTACGATTTTTAAATTTGTCGATGATAAAATTGTTTACCAAACTGTTTAAATGAAATAATCGAGTCAATGATGATTATTATTATTATTATTGTAGGCAAATTTTTTTAAATCCAGTTTGGTCCTATAAAACAAAACCAAAGCAGAACATGAAAACTCCTGTTTTTTTCTTGTTGGACTGTGTTGAAAAAAAAAAATTAAAATCAAGGAGAGGACAAACTTGTACCTTCAGATTCTTGAGGGTGTAAAAAACTGCAGACTTACCAGAGCTGTTAACAACTGTTATTTATTCATGAAAATAGGTGTCAGCTGCAGAAAGTTCCTCTAACGACCTTACCTCGTCTTTTATCTTGTACTAACGCTTGTTCCACATAACGAAGGACTTTCTTGCTTTGATTTTGTTCTGCACTTTCCTTCAGTTGTGGTGTGAAAGTTCATGGAAGATTACTCGGCAGATCTCAATCTCGTTCTACATATTCAGAAACAACCAAAATAGAACCTAGAAATAAACAAAACGAAAATAATAACAACAACGGAATAAAGAAAATATCGTCGGATGAATATCAAAACTTAAAAACTTTGTCACTAGAAAAAATTTGAATAAAAGAAATTAATTAATAAAACAATATCCCTGAAGTTTTTACTTTCAAATCGATATCACTGTGATAAACGATAAAACGAAATAGCCGATTAAATATAGTCGTTTTGAATGAAAAAAAAAAGAAAAGAAAAGAAGAATGAATCCAGTGGTGACGTTTGTTTCTGAGTGTGTAACCGCGATAAGGTAGCCCAACAGTTGTGATCTGTTGACGATAACAAATTCTGAAGATGAGAACGTGATTAGATAGATTAGTTTTCGAACGAGAACCAGAGTGGAGTCTGACATGAGCTGGGACACACGCTTCGGTCCCTGGAAATATGTCACTTAAGTATATAACAGTCAAGTGAAAAAAGAAAAAAAAAACAAAAATAGAATAATCAGTGAAAACAACTTCAAAAGGACCAATAAAAAAAGGAAAGAGATAGAAGTGTGAAACGAAAACAGATATCAAAGGAAGGGAAAAAGTGAAGTGTTACGACTGAAGATGGAAACAGAGGTGAAATCAACTACAATGTCGATGCCGACAGTGGCAATGACCGGTGCACCTGTTACGGAGCTCCTCCTCACCAAAGTGGCGGCAATGCTTGTCCTCGGTTGCGGTTCCTTAATTGCCGGCATGATGCCGGTCATTGTCAAAAGGTGCAGGAAACGATCGCTCGACACCAAACGTGGAATCACCAGCAGCTCCAGCCTGTCCAGCAATTCTGTCTCGGCCAGCGAGACGGCAGTGCCGCAAGTAATTACCGTCATCAAAATCGTATCAGATGACTTTTGGAGTGAAATTCAAGTACAACTTTTGGATCGGATTTTATAACACTTGATTTTTTATTTAAGTTTTTATTTTTAATGTTTCTGAAACTTTTGAATATTCAATTCATTAATTTTTAATGCCTGTATTTATAAGTCTTTACTTTTTTAATTTTTCATTTTGTAATATATTTGATGCTGGAAATGATTTCTGCACTGTAAAAGCACACTTTGTTTCATACAATTTTATTGTATGGTATGTATGCATGTAACTTTCCGTTAAACCTTTCTAGTTGAATTTTACATAATTTGATAACAAATGAAAGCGAAGAATAGTTATACGAAATATGTAAAATTCAAGAGGAAAGTGAATTTTACTGAGAAATGTAAAGTTGTATCACGCGTTACACAACGTTATACCAAAAACAGATGAAATTACGAAAACACAGTAACTTTGAACTTGAAACAAAAAATCTTATGATAATTTCAATTACACTATATATCCTGCAAACTTCACAATGTTGTGCATTAAATTATTTCCATTGTGAGCTTTCTTTACTTAAACATTTTTATTTTTCTCTTCATTTCTATTCTCCAAGTTTTCTTCCATCCACAGAGGAAATTTCCTCGTGCAGAAAAAAATGACGAGTTTCACTCCGAAGGTCACAGGGGAAAATCCCCCGCAAGATCCGCGAGAGATCTCACGAAGGACTTTCTCCGGTCGCGACACAGTTGCGAGTCCTCGAGACACTAATTCGCCTGTTCTACAGCAGGGTCTTCTCACGTCGCTGTTGCTGTGCTTCGGGGGCGGTGTGCTGCTCTTCACCACGTTCCTCCACCTGGCGCCGGAAGTGCGCGAGAGCGTAGAAAGGCACCAGTCCAACGGCACGCTCTCCCAACTCGGATCCCTTAGCCTGGCCGAGCTGCTTTTCTGTGGGGGATTCTTCTTCGTCTACCTAGTGGAGGAAACTGTGCACGCAGCGCTGACCCACGGCAAACATGAGGCCGAGAACCTCCTCTACAGGACGATCTCGGTTCGTCGGTGCAACAACGCCAGCCACAGCGAGGCTTCCTCGGCAAGTGGCAGGGACAAGGAGGAGTCGAAAGCTGAGCGGACGGAGAAAAACAGAAACCTCCCCATCTTCGTGCTGGCCAACCCACCCTCGGAGGTCACATCAGAGGTCACCAAGTGTGACAGCAAGTACGACCTTGAGAGCCTCTCCAAGAAGAAGATCAACGCCCATTCGCACTCGCACTCGCACCTCAGTTCTGAAAATTCTCTGAGGGGATTACTGACGGTGCTGGCGTTGTCGTTCCATGCTATCTTCGAGGGCCTGGCGGTGGGACTTGAGCCGGCCCTCGGCTCTGTAGTCTACCTCGCTGCAGCGATCGCGACTCACAAACTTGTAATCGCCTTTTGCGTCGGCATGGAACTATACTGTGCAAAGGCGTCGACCAGAACGATCTTCGGATACTTATCAGTATTCTCGCTGGTTACACCCCTGGGGATCATTATTGGGGTGGCCCTTGGACAGCTGAAGAACGACAGTGACACTCTCGGTCCTACGCCCACGATTCTGCAGGGCATGGCCGCGGGAACGCTTTTGTACGTCGTCTTCTTTGAGGTGCTCGCAAGGGAGCGCGCCAATGACAAGAGTGGACTGCTGCAGCTACTCGCTATCCTTATTGGGTTCATGCTCATGCTTGGCCTGCAGATTGCTAGTGAGTTTTTTGTTGGTTGCCTTCTTAGGAGGTGATTAGAAGGAACTAAGATATTGTTGTATCTCTTGGGATTTTTGTCTTGTAAGATTTTTCTTGGGGCATGCTTGTTGAAAGATGTTGAATGGAAATAGTGAGGAAAAAGTTGGAGAGTTACAGGGTCGGCTGTAAATTTACAAAAATTGTATAGGTTGACTGTTAGAAAATGAATTGAAAATGCACTTAAAATTTGCATTTTCCATTTAAAAACTTCGATTTTATCATGATTGAAATCATAGTTATTATTTATTATATTTATTTAAAAATAAAAATTAAAATAATAATTAAAAAAAAATGAAGGTATTAATTATGTTTTTTTGTTACAAAATCAGGTAGCTAATATGCAAAGTTGTTTTGGAAATGTTGAGAATAACGAAAACAAAAAGGACAAAATTATTTATTTATTTTTACTTCAGTTCAAAAACCTACGTGAGCTTCAATTTTTCACAACCTTCTAATATTTTTCTTCTACTAAAAATAGATAAAATTAGATATGCTAGTAAATAAAAAAAATGTTAATTTAAGGATTAATTCAACATTCATAAACCAAAAAGTCAACTGAAAATTTAAAAAATTGTGAAAAGCCGTTCAAGATAAAAAAAATGGAAACAGATTAAAGTTAAGAAATGCGAAATATGAAATTGGACCAATTTTCGTAACGAAGCTTAAAAAGAGCCTGGATTTATGAAATTAGTACAATTCTAATCACGAATTGCACGGGTTGAGCAACCCGTTGAAATTCATACGAATTCTCGCAATTTCACAATGCCTGTTTTACGATAGACAAATTGCAACGACGTCCGGCTTTTTGCAACCGATTGTTGGTATTAAACTTCATTGACGGATTCAACGAATCGGAAGAAAAAAAAATTTAAATAAACTCTTACATCTTTGTTTCCGATAAAAAGCTGGGGAGTTCGATAACAAATAAATAGAAAAATACTTATGCAACACGGAAGACAAATAAGTAGGAAAAAATTTGTTCGAAAATTAGTCAAAAAAAGTCCAACTTGTGCAAATACACAAAACAGATAAAAAAAAATAATACTGACCGGTTTGAAAGTTCAGTGGCATTATAATATCAATCTCAGTTCGATAAAGAGATAAAAAGAGAGAAAATTGAATTTAAAAAATAGGTAAATCGCCCGATAAGTAATTATTTTTAAATGAAAAAGGTATTAAAATTATTTTCAGTTAACAAATAATGTGATTGGCCTTGAAAACTTCACAATCACGAGAGACGTTTTACCATTTTTAATTTGAAAACAAATTAAGACTTGCCTGCCTTTATGATTTATGTTGTTTTTAAACGGATCGATTATTCTCACGCGAATCGCATCTTGGCAAAAGAATTACTGAGATTCATATTGTAGTAACTTGGCATTATGAGATTAAAAAAAATAAATTCTGTAACTTTTGTCAATTTTTTCTTGTTCGTTTTTGCAATCCAATTCTCTAAATTCCTAACTGGAATGATAGATCTTGTTTATTTTATTTTACAAATCAGATCTATCCTTTTGAGATAAAAAGTTATCATTTTTTAAACCTCTAAATCGAAGATTAGTTGATCTATTAAAATCTTTTAAATCCAATTTGCCAACAACTCGAAAAGATGTTTGTTCTTTTTCTGTTTCTAAATATTTATTTGTTTATTTACCGTGGGTGGGAAAATAGTGGAAGATTTATCAGTTCGGAAGAATTTGAAACTGTTTAATAAAGGCCAAGGACAGCGCTGAAATAACGAGAAACTCCGTACCACGATTCAAACGGTGCATCCGAATTATGTAATTTCCTCTTCTAAACGATCAGACGAGGCATAATATAATTATACAATTTATCCGCTCGTCCGACCGGCCGGCGTGTCTCGTCCTTTTTCGTTTTTAGTGTTCTCCTTTTTGAAGAGGATCATTTTAGGATGAAATGCAGTTTTAAGTTCAAAAAGAATTTGAATATTGCATTTGAAATTTGCATTTTAGAAACACATTTAAGAATTTCATTTCAAAAATGCAGTTAAAAATAACTGAATTTTAAAATTGCATTTCAAAAATGCATACAAAATTACACTTAAACATTCATTCACAAAATGATGCAACTCAAAATTGCATCAATAAATGACACTTTTCCTAACCAATTTTTGTTAATAAGTTAAACATTTTTTATACATTTCCGTTCTTTTTTTCTCCTACACCTTTATTGGGAAAATCACTTTTTCAACAAGATAATTTAAAATCATGAAAAATGAATTTTTTCATGAGACGTTATGTCACTTTTACATTGGCAATAAAATGAACAAATAAAATCAATTAATTGATAAAAAAGAAACAACCAAATGATACAATTCCTTTTTGTTTCATAATTTCGAACCTCAATTGAACGTCAGAAGGTCGAAAAAACGCGGTTATTTCGAAGTATCTATTGTTATGCTAGAATTTATTGAACACAGTTGAATGAACGCTGACTGATGCTAAACGTGATGTGTTTGCATTATAGGCAACGATAAGAAAGATTTTCATCGTCATGCACAATGGTACATTGTTATGGTTTTAAGAGATTTAGTTTTTTCGTTTTTATTTTCGTCCGTGACAATGACCTGGCAATTTGTGCGATCAGAAAAGATTCTCTTCAGAGGTCACTGAACGATTTGACCGACTTACAAGTACTTTCTCGATCAATTTCTGTGGGTTCTTTTTTTGTATTTTTTTATCTCTCATAAACCATTCAATGCCGTTTAACTTGTTAAACGCCGAAGATTATCAGAGGTTGAGATGAAAAGTTGCGCCTTTTTAGGTGACCTGAAACTGATCAATTTCACGCCTTTTTTATTTTCTGATTCTGATTTTAATCTAAAGTTTATTGATCACTTATTTCTGTTTGCGACTACTTGTTTATTATGATTTTTAATAATAATGAACAAATTGTTTAAAAACAAAGATTTTCAAGAATGCATCTGAAGGTATTTTAAAAATGCTATAACCATGGATCGATTTTCAATCCCTGGGCCTCTGGGCATCACTTTTGTAGCTCAGAGGTGACTTTTGCAACTAAAATTGGTAGTTCAATTTTTTCTTTTGTCGACACTGTGAAAGTGACTTGTAATTTGTTTGTCATTCTTTATCCAAAGATGAATTACAAAATGATATGTTATTAAAACTGATTTTCATCGCAAACTGACGCAAACTGAAATCACAATGCTGAAGTAAGCTCATGATTTTAATTAGTTTAACCTTTTTCTTTTTTACTTTCATATTTTTTCATCCGTAATTATCGCGAATTGATCAAGATTAACAAATATAATTAATCAAAATCTGAAACAAATCAAAGTTTTGTTTGTTCAATCAAAAATATATTGTACAATTCCAAATGACTGATTTGTTCTTTATAATTTTAATTCTGTCAAAATGATTCGTTTTAGTGATGCAAATAATTTATACCATTTTTATTTATTATAATAAATATAATTAGTCTTTCAAAAATGGATTTAAAAATTCCATTTCAAAGTGCATTCGAGAATGCATTCATTATTTTTTAACAAGATCTGTTTTTCAATTTATAAGATGATAAAACATTTTATTTGATGTAACTATTACTTTATTTTACAGCGGCTCATTCGCATGATCATGGTGCACATTCGCATGGCGCCCACCATGAGACTGAAGACAGTCATCACGATGCGTCTCACAGCCATCAGACCACCACCTCCTCTGCGATAGGTGAGTCTTTTTTCTGTCTAACACTGATACATTATTCATCCAACTGTTCCGATTTCACATTAAAATTGATCCAACCAAAAATTTACGATTCATTATAAATATTTAATTCATTTTTTTTTGTTTTACTTTGAGAGTCTAGTTTCAAAAATTCCTATACAACATATAGGGATTTTATATTTTTGAATAATTATGAAAACACAAAACTATTCTACTATTTATAGTATATATATAGTATAGTATTATATATATTATTATATATAACATTCAAACAAATGAAATTACAAAGAAAAATTAATTCCATTAAAATTAATATTTTGAAGAAATTAATTGGTTGAAAGAATAGTTAAAAAGAACATTTTTGTTGGCTCGTTTGTACATTTTTTAAACAACTTTACGACTGAATAAAACAATAATTTTCAAAACACTATGATCAATGAATTGTAAACAAGTTGAAAATCATATATGTCCGGCCGCGATGACGAAACTAATGCCGAGAGATTCAAACGAGAGAAAACTTGCCTTTCTCTAATGCGCTATAAAAAAAAATTTAAAGGTGCGTCCGAATCAAGAATAATAATTGAACACGTACGCGAGATTATTAAGAGTTGAAAAAAATGCGATCCGATAAATAGGATACGTTTTCTATGATAACACATTGTATCGCGGCCAAGGCTTTTTTTAATAACAAAAATATAAGAAAGAATAGTGAACAAAACAAAATTATAAAGTTAATTGAATGATTATTTTAATCTCGTTTGATTGTGAACAAGGAAGATTGTAATTTTACAGAAGAACGCAGTATTTGTTTTTATATAAGATTTGTGGAAGAGCTGCAAATTAATGATTCCGACAAAGATTCGATTTGATTTCGTGGCAGATTAAAATTTATTTTTGAAAGTGCATTAATATCCCATCAATTAAAAGTTGGATTGAAATTATATTTAGAAATTGCCTAGAAAGATGTATTTGAAAGTACATTAGATGCATTCGAACTTGGGTTTCAAAATGAATTAAAAAACTGAATCGAAAATGCATTAAATCTTCATTCAATGCATAAAATTGCATTTGTTAATTCTTTTCAAATGCATTTACAATGCATTTTTAATATATTTTAGAAACATTTTTGAATGCATTTTCAAATGCATTGATCAATGCAATTCAAAAATGCATTTGTCAAATGCAAATTTACAGTGATGATTTTATTAAAAAAATGATTTTATTTTGTTCCAGATGCTATAACTACCGGTGTGACGACAGTTGTTGATTACGTGACCTCAACGTCGCTGTCAACATGAGATTTGAATCAAAAACTTCTGGAACCAAGCACCGTCTATGTTACGATAATAAGCTTTGCTGTCAGCTGAGTTTGCCAATCAATGACGAAGAGGCCCGCTAGGTGACCAGGGATTGTTAAACAACAAAAGTGCATTTGATACTTTGTCCTCGCGCGACAAGAAACAATAATCTCAGCCGTCCAGAGCGATAACGCGTTGATGAACTTTGAGTATATATTTTTGTGTGGAATAGTAGATAAGTGAGGCACTATCATGGAGCCAACAGTTTTTAGATTTTTACAATCAACGACAATTACAAAAAAAGCAAACGGACACGTGAAGGAAGAAACAAGTATTAGTATTTTGACTGTTTAAGGCCTTCGTTTTATGGAACTGCTAGTCGCTTGTATTGGAGAGTGAACAAATTTGATACAGGTCCGAGACAACCACGTAAACCAGTTAGTTATTAGGCAATAAGTTTAACATGAGCATGATGCTGTTTTTTTTGATGATGATACGAGTGTGTAAATAATGTTTTATACAAGCTACTCATTGACTAATGTAATACCGAATAGCCTTACGAGATTCACAAAAACACCGTTTACAGAGTTATATTCGATGATATTTTTTAAATGATAGATGTTGATTATATTTATACAAATAAAAGCAAAGTACCTTTCTTTTTTTAAGTATTCGCAATTTTATTTGAAAACACAAATGTGACAAATACTTTCCAAAAGTATTTATACAAAGTACAAAAATGCATTTTTGAAATGAATTTAAACAAATGCTTTTAAAAAATTGCAATTGCAAAATGCATTTAAAGAAAGCATTTAAAAACAAAATATTTGCATTAAAAAATAAAAATCATAATACAAGAAATTGCATCAAAAATACGTGAAAAAGAGCATTTAAAAATGCTAAAAAAGTACATTTAACAAATGTAAGAAGAAAATATTCGAAACGTTTATGTAAAAAAATATTTTTTTAATTCACATCTTATTTATAAGAAAACAACCTTGAAACCGAATGAAAAGACCACGGGTAACACTGTGTTATACATCGTTTATTGGGATGATCAATCTACATGTACAAGAAAAATTCATCATTTATAACAATACACATCTCATACATGATCACACACATCCAACATAAGCGTAAGTAAATTGGTTGTTTCCAAAATGCATTAAATGCAGCAATCGGAATTATTAAAACTCGTGTGCAATTGTTCAATTTTTTCCTTTATCTACTAAACATTTGGGACTCAAGGGTCATTACTGTGGTTAAGCTTCCAAAATGATGAATTACATGACTTTTGTTGTCCCTCCACGGGGCGTCTATCTTTTTGTAGCTGTACCTACTGTAGGGCTTAGGATTTGCCCACAACTTTGTCGTCCACAAATTTCAGATATTTCTGGCACACTGTGATTGCTAAAAGCGACGATCCTATCCCAGCAACTGTGCAAAACAGGGGATTCGGTGGAATCACAGATCGCAATACAGCCCAGTATAGCACCGATCCAAAACTAAATAACACTGTTCCAGTTGCACTAAAAACATGTCAATTTAATATAGATGGTTCAATTTCTTTTTATTTTATTTTTTGTTCTATATTTATTTTTGTTCAACTTTTTCTTTTTATTTTATTTTTTTTTCTATATTTATTTCTGTTCAACTTTTTCTTTTAATTTATTATTCCAAGTTGAAATTATGAAGTCCATTAAATAAGTTAATTAGTGAGGAGGATCTAACTTGATTCAAAACAAATCTGCCCTTCTGGAAAGTCACGCAAGAACCTGTTTCAGAGTAAATATTTTGGACAATTTATTTTTTGCTTCAGGAAATCCCACTAATCTTGAACCTTGGTTGAAATTCAGACGTCAATATTGAAACGGGTGACGGTTCTGTGAGCACTTGCAAGTTTAATTTTAATACAAACCTGTATGTTATTCTCATGGGTGTTGGAACGCAAGCCATGTGATCTCTTGTGTAAAAATAAATTCCGGTTCCTACAAGGGCACTTCCAAGCAGGATATTTGTAATGTCTTTATGTGGGAATACTCTGAAAGAAGATAAGTGAAAAGGTTATTACTAACATAAAATTTATATTCATTGCATAAAAAAAAATAAAACAAAATAATAGCAGAAAAGAAAAGGTAAAAAATCGAAATGTAAATAAAAAATCTAACCTTGAATTAATCAAAATAGAAACAAAAAGGAGATAAATTAGAGAATAACAATTAAAAAATAAATAAATAAAAAAATATATCAAAATAAAAAAAAATATATATTTTGAGGAAATGTTAAACAATAAGTTTCTTTTTTATATAAATTTTGCATCTCATCAAAAAGGAAACATTTAAATGCGATGAATTAATTTCAGAAGTTTAATATCAACCTTATAAATTGTCATTGAAGAAATTCCAAGGTTTGGCATGGTCGCAAAAGTCGAATAATTTAACTAACTGTTAAATAAACATCAGACATGTAAACAAATCCATTCCAATGACAATTTGGGGTCAATAATACTAACAAAACAACGACAATTCGCTCAATCAAATATTTAATTAAATGAATTTGTTCACAAAGTTGTTCTGAATTGGTCGTGTAAATTGTACACGAAGTTGGAAAAAAAGTTACGTAACACTCGTGCGAAGTGTTGGAATCCCGTGTATTCACCTGACAGTAAGTCTTGGGTTCATGACGTTGACCGACAAAGCCGTGTAGGAGGCAACGCCGAGCGCTGGAACATAGAATTTGGCAATGCTGCACTTGGTGATCGGTTGGAGGCCCAATTTTTCCAACATCGAGCCGGCGCTGCATTTCCCCTTGTCGCTCATCTTTGATTCTGATTATGACTGTTGTCAACTCACGCAATGTCAACAAACCTTTACCGGTTTGTTTGTTTTTATTTTATCTGCGGGATTCAACCAACAATCGACACTTGTTGAGAAAAATTCTGCTCCGAATTTCGAACCTATTCTTCAATACTTTGAAAAAGCAAACGATAGAGGGCTGGAAAGGACAGAAATTCCGGCTGCAGCGTCATTTAAAGTTATCTCCTGTAGGTGGCAGATCGGGTTCAGAGGAAAGAGAAATCCGCCATTTTCTACTGAAGCAAAAAAAACATGGCGGCCTGTACGAAAAAACCGACACGTTGCTCTCCACGTGAGTTTTTATTGCAAATTTATTAGCGTTTAATTTTGCTTTTTTATTGTTGTTTTTGACTTTTGATTGGTTTAGTTTGTTTGTTTACAAAAACTTTTGTATAGCAATATGTAAAATTGGGGTTTTAAAGTCTTTGAAGGTTAAAAAATATCATTTTCATTTTCTAGATCACATGTTTTTGATTAAAATTAATTAAACAAAAGTAAACACTCGAAAAAGCGAATCAAGAAAGTAAACAATAATTGGACGAACAAAAAAATGAACAAATAAAGAAAACCAGTAAATAGGTAAGCAGTGAAAGTAAACGAAAGAAAATAAAAATAATAAAAAATAGAAACAATAGGAAAGAGTAAAGAACAAATGGTAAACCAAACTATTTCTCGAAAAAAAAAATGTATCACTCGGGATTATTTTCAATTTCCAATATAAAAAATAAAGTAACTTAAACACTCTAGTAACTCTAACCAATCCAGTATTTTTAAATGGCCAAACTCCAATGCGTCGTCCATCTTTTTTTCTCTGACTGAAAAATGACAAGGACAAAATTACTCTCAGCAAATTAAAGAACTTGTTGTGAACGTGACTTAACCTAAAGGTTACTTTTTAGTTGGAGATGGAGGGCTGAAGGATATTTTGCCACCGGTCATGCCGTACATTTTCCACTATGGCGGTCCAATAAACCGTTTTCGGAGAAGCAATTTAATTATAATTTCCGCCAAACAAGTAAGTCCAACTTTTCGCCTGGCCATTGTTCCTTTCCTCTCTCACGGCTCTCGTCCAATCGGGTCAATTGCATCTGGCCGTCTCCAAGCTCTATACAAGATCTGTGCAATAACGTTCAGTTGAATCAGAACAAAAATGTCCCATTGTTTTCAATTCCATCACTCAGTCGAATTTTGAAGTCGACTTCGAAGGGGTTTATTCCTCGTATTGATCCAGGTTCAGCGACCTTTTTGGTCGCTGCCCTCGCGCATCCAACCACTTGACCTTTTAGTGCCAAGTTTTGCGAATGCCACGTGCTAGGTTAGAAACGTCCAGATCATTCTTGTTGATGCAACTTTTTGTGCGTCACCAAATAGAAATCGCGATTGTTGAAAGTCGTGCTAAAAAACATGTGATTTGTAAAACATTTTATTGACTACTTTGCAATTCTTTTTCTTTTTCATTTTTTAATTCTCTTTATACACATGAATTTTTTTTTCCACTTTCTAATATTTTTAATTTGCATAACTCGATTTTTTGTGTTTTTGCAGATTGAGTCTGAATGGACAACTCGGGGGTTAGCGATCCAAAGTGGCTGATGATTCAATCAACGGTAGCGTCTTTCACATCCAACGTCGAGGATAACGAGATCTCAGAAACTTCGGGCCTCAGTCCTCTGACTTCTACATTGGACCAGTCGTTGAATCTACAGGACGACGGGTTGTTCAACTCAGAAATCAGGATGGGAATCGAAAACACGTGGTAATTGTTGTTTTTCGTTTTCATTTGTTTGATTACAATCGTATCTACAGTTCATTGTTTACTTTTAATAATTAATGTTTGATTCAATCAAAACTCTTCTAACCAGAGGGTCAAACAGAAATCACCACTATTAATTGAATAAAACTAATTAAATTAATCATCTTTAATTGATTTAATTAATTGTAAAATTTTATTTATTTTCAAAATTTCATTTCATGTTTATCATTTCAGGAGCGAGATGAGTCACGTGAGTTCGGATTGTCCCATACCTCTTCCACCAATCACCAGATCCGACGACTTCTCTAACGGTGATGCAAACAATGATCCCATTGGAGAGACTTCCCTAGAAATCGAGCATGGCCCCTTCCTGCCACCCAACACTCCTACGTTGAACAATTTGTTCACAGAAAGCGTAGATAATCAAGATGACACTGCAGTTGGTAAATAAATTGTTTTATTTCTTTGGAAAGAAATAATAATAAATGAAACGAAATTGTCATTAAAAATTGTGTGTTTCAATTTGTAGAAGTTACAACGCCAACCGGTGTTTGTGGGCTACACAATCTCGGCAACACCTGTTTCATGGCCGCGGGTCTGCAGTGTCTGACAGCGACACCCCCCGTTCTTCGACACTTTCTCGAGTTACCTTGCGATGAAAAGTTGCTTCCAACTGAATCCCTTATGGCACGGTTTAGTTCTTTACTTTCAAAGATGTGGTCCGGTCGCTACAGCGTGGTCAAACCAACTGAATTCAAGCAGACCCTCGGTGCTTATCACACACAATTCAAAGATTACCGACAAGTACGAAAACGGAGTTTATTTATTTAAATTTATTTATTTACGAAAATGGGGTTAATATGAATGAAAAATTGTTTTATTTTTCAGCACGACTGCCAAGAGTTTCTAGCGCTACTTTTAGATTCTCTCCATGAACAAATGAACGTGGCCCGGGCGTCCAAGAGTCCCCACGTACCAGCTAGTACAACCACTGCCAACATGATAAACTCTCACCAAAACGGCGCAAAGATCTCTGACAAGGAAAAATTCATCATCGATATGTACGATAATCCACCATCTTCGCTCAGCCCCAACAGTCCAAGGCTATTCATAGGAGGATCTCCACGAAGTAATTATGGTATTTTGTTTGAAATCATCCATGAGATTTACCAAACAATAGAAACAATTTTCCACGAATGTATGTTTTCATGAAAAAAATTAATTTGTCCTTTTGGTACTTCTGGTATTATATCTTGATTGTTTTAATGAATCATCAAGTTGATAACAAATTTTTTGCAACAGGAGACTTGGATAGTACTGCAAACTCCCTGCAGGGGTCGCCTCTGAATGACGATGAGGAAGACGAGGAGACCTTGGACTCGGATGAAATCATCGGTGCGAAATCAAGCTTTTCAAATAAGCAGGAAAATGGCCCGACCGACTGTCTCCGTCTAGACAAACTGCTCGAGCTATCGAAAACAAATTCGGAGTGTGAGTTCTATGAAAAGGACGGGAAGGAGAACAACAGCAGGGATTGCGATGCGGTGTACAGCAGGAGCCCGTTGGATAACGATCCCGAGTCGGTAAACGATAACCATAACTTCGACAATAAGAGCACGAACACAAAGCGATTGAAGGAGGCGAAGAATGCGAAGAACAACTGCGGTGTTGACTGTATGTCCAGCGGCTCCGACGCTGAGTGCGACGGGACTTTTGATAAGTGTAGCGTTAAGAGGATGCGACTTGATAGCCACGAGAAAAATTTTCGTCGAGACAATCAGACTGAATCGCAGTGTTTGCGCATGTCGACGCCACTCGAAAACGGCGCTCTTGCATCGCACGAAGAGACTGAGGCTGATAAGCATTGGGTTAAGCACCTTAGGTCCAACCGAAGCGTTATCGTTGATACGTTTCAGGGCCAGTTCAAAAGCACGGTAATAATTATTCTGTTTCCTAAAATGTAACTTGAACATTTGAAGTACAAAATTTGGAGATTATTTTTGGTTGCTGTTGAATTCAAATGTGCAACATTGTAATCTCCTAGAATAAAGAGACAACATAATTCCATCTTGAATTCATCTAGTGATAGATTCAAGACTCATTTCGTTGTTACATACATTTCGTTTTGTACAATTTGTAAATTGTGAAACTGACTGAAGGGTTTTATTTATTCATTTATTCGTTTCCAACTTGCAGGTTGTGTGTGAAGTTTGCAAGCACATCTCAGTGACTTATGAGCCGTTCATGTACCTTTCCGTGCCGTTACCTCACGCGATGGAGAGACAGCTGACAGTAACTTACATTCCTGCCAACGACGACTCACCGATCAGGTGTGTCGTCTCACTCAATAAACAGTCAAAGGTTGACAAATTAAAAGAGGAATTGCTCAAAATCATCGGCAAGGAACATCTGCCCATTAGCAACATTGCGCTGGCAGAAGTTCTGGAAAATCATATCTCAAAGATCTTGGTAGGTAGATAGGAATGAATTATGAATACATTTATTTTTCAACTCAAAAAAAGTTTGGGAGAATGAAGAAGGTAGTTTTCCTGTTAGAGATTGAAAACTGTCGATACTGTTCTCCAAAATGAATAAACGGTAGAAGAACATTTCCTTGAGATGAAGATAACTTTTGGAGCTACATTTTACCGAACAATCTTTAAAAATTTTTTCTTTTTAAATTGAATATTTAAAATTGAGTTGACATTGATTATTTTTTTAAAGTAATGAACCAATTCGTTTTTTAGGATAACTCTACATTACTGCGGCAGATAGACGTATCAAATCGATTGATATATGCATTTGAATTGTTGGATCAACCAGATCCCAATATCATTTCAAATGAATTGAACGATAATGCGGAACGACTGCCAGCGGCTGACAACAGTCAAGTTGTGTCTTCCACGACGGATGAGAATCCTGTGTGTGTAATCTGTTACGAAGAGAATGACACGAATATCGACGAGTCAAACAAGAACAAGGGACGCGTGAGATACTTGAAAAAGCACAGCGAGAACAATTGTAACATTAATATGTGCAATACTTGCATCGAGGTAAGAATTTTGTAACAATCAGTGAAACGGTATAACTGATAATGAACCTGTTGGGAGGAAATTTCAAACGAAGAAGGATATGCTACATCTAATTAACAGTTGATGATTATTGATTAAAGTCTAATTATTGGGTACTGATTTAGCAATTACTAGTTACTAATTATTAGTCAACGATTATAAATTACTAAAAAAAATTCCAAAATAATTTGCAATATTAACATATTGAAGTTTAAAATTAAAGTCGATCAAAGAAATCACATTCCCAATGATGACACAGGCAGCGTCAATCTAGCAATAGGGGTTTGCGAACGAGGCACTTGTTGGCCGCTGTTTACCTCGGGAAGGTCTGAGGAGATGTCCTAGGACGTTCTAGCAGGACGGCATCGTAATGATGTGTGCGAGAACCAGAAATAGCTTGACGTTGTCTTATGCCGGTGACGCTTACTGTAAGCAGAGGTGACAATCGTTCAAGATGGAATCTCGCGTGACAAGCTGTTTTAGTCCAATTTGCAAGGCGGGTTCATTGAACCTGTAACTCAATTCAGACTAATTTGATGCTGCCTTATACTGAGGGACCCATTTTTTATTAATTTTCTTAGATTTTTTGACTACCGTTTTTCATCAATGAAAATTAAAATTTGTTTGTGTTAAACAAAAAATTAAAAAACTGGAATTAGTAGTTCGTAATTAGACATTATTATTTAATAAATAGTAACTAGAAATTTTAAAGCAGTATTTTGTTTTTAATATTAATTTTTTTATATGAAAAAAAATATATATCTTTACAGAAGTACTTTGCGAAACCACAGACTGAGCGTCCCTGTCCGGTGTGCAATATAGTGGTAACGGAATCATCGTTCACTGACATAGATCAGACCGGCCGACCGAGACCTGCTGTACGTATACTTAGCTTGCCGGTGGTCCTAAGATACGACGAGACTGATCCCGAAACGAGTCAGCACGTTGGCAACAAACTTTTTGGCCACCCGCATCTAGTTAAATTACCATCTCAAATCAGCGCCAAAAGTTTGTGCGAAGTGCTCAATAGATTCGTACCGAAAGAGTCCAAGTACACGGTGCATCTGGTCGATGGACAGGTAAATAATTGATTTCTAAACAGTACTAATTTTGAAATTCATTTCAAAAGAAAGTTATTTTAAATTAGAAAATTGTTTTACACTTTCGTTGAAACTTATTTTGTAAATTTACCTTTTTTGATTAAGGGTCAACGTTGCTCACGTTGCATCTACACTCAGCACTGTACTGGATGTCCGATACCCGATTCTGGTACGGTCGTTCTTCAAAATAACGATACCTTAGCTGTAGTTTATTCAGATTATATCCCGGAAGTTGCGGAACCTATCGATCATATCAGTGTAAGCAAACAACGATCGCAACATCCACTTTCATTGTACGACTGTCTACAAGCATTTAGTCAAAGGTAAGGATAAAGTTTCATACATATGCAATGTTGTTACAAAACGTTTCATGTTTTTTTAATCTAATCATTCATTGTATTGTTTTATGTTGCAGTGAAACTTTGGACGAGCATAATCCTTGGTTTTGCCCCAAGTGCAAAAAGAACCAATGTGCCACAAAAACTCTCACTGTTCACAGATATCCGAAATTCCTAATAGTTTATCTTAAAAGGTGTGTTTTGTTTTTGACAGTTAACTTTTGGATTTCATATTTATAAAATTTATTCTACGGATGATGATTTTTGTTTTTCAGATTTGTGTTCTACGAGTGCGTTAGCATGAAACTTGACGACAGAGTTACGTTTCCACTTGTTGACCTTAATGTTGGAAGACATCTTTATGATTTGTACGCTTGTGTTTGTCATTTCGGAGGTATGCAAAATGTTTATCTCTCAATTAAATTGGCTGTTTCAAAATTTCAAAATTATAAATTTTTTATACTTTTGCAGGAGTATCAGCAGGACATTACACCGCTTATACTAGAAATCCACAAACCAGCGTGTGGCATTACTACAACGACGAAGCGACAAGCAAACAAAAGCCTCAGGAAGAAGACTTCAGTCACGCTTACATCTTGTTTTACACCAGACAAGAAAGCAATCTGAAATCGTGTAACATATAATTAACAAAAAGCTTGTTCAAAAAAAACTTGTTAACATTTTTTTTCTTTGTTTTTATCTGTTCATCGAAGGACAAACCAGGAGAGTTTCAGCGTAGCAGTCTTTAGTTGAATGGCTGTGTGATAAAGCACCGTGATAGTTGTTTTATTGGTTATATAAAATTTCATTTTTTTATTTAACAAAAAAAAGGAAAGGAAATAAACAACAGTAAATAGAAGTAGTTAGTTTACGAGTAACAGTAATATAATATTGGTATGAATAAATGTATGAAAGCGTGACTGAATCTTTCTTTAAATAAAAAAAGTGTTAGACGAGGTTGGTCTTGCGTTTGATCGGTATATGATTGAGGCACAATTATAACTGGTTACGGAAACAAAAGTGAATTAAACAATGGGGACCGGATAATTTTAACTTAAATTATTTTGTGTATATGATGTAAAATAGTTAATACAATATAAAGATGAAACTATAACTCGATTGTTGACTAAGCTGCAGCAATTTTAAACTTTATTTATGCTTGTTAAAAAAAAAGTTATCGAATTTCATTGAACTCATTTTTATTCCTGTGAAAATGAAAAAAAAAATCAAATGTAAGCCTGTTTTCTAAAACTAGCGCACAGGATTGCGTTGAAGTTTGATCTAACATTTAACTTGATGATTTGTCAACGTGTCTACTTTTATGTTGAAATGTTTAAAAACTTCATTTTGCGTCTTTGTACATCTTTCACTGGAAAATTTTTCAGATCTCGTCGAATTTTGTTTTTCGACTTTGGGGCATTTCTGTAAATTAAATTTATTTATACAATTTTTGGGAGTTCAGCTTGAATTCAAAAGTAAACATTTGTATACGCCACCTTAACTTGGTTTTGACGGGTGCAATTTGTTCTGCGATTTTTTTGGTCAAATTACAAATCGGTGCTATCCATATTCTGAAAGGGTGTCAATTTTTTACACAAACTCTTTCCAAAACCAGTCACATTTAAATTTAGAATTTTGATGTGGTGTATACAAAACAAAACTTTTTATCCATTAGTAAAAAATTAATTGCAAATAGTTTCATATAAAATTGACAAGGTTCGTTGTAGTAACTTTTTGTTATCCAACACTGTATTTTTATTAAATATATTTTAAAACAAATGTCATGAAATAATTTGTTTATTAAACACCGTTAAAAAAATTAGGAAAAACAAAATAAAACAAGAAAAGGAACAAAAAATTGAGATCTGATTAAGTGTGAATCAGACAGCTAAATTAGAATGCAATTAATAGACAAAGAAATTGTGAATTAATTACTATAGATGTATTAGATAGGATTCGGTTCAAGGAAATGTCTGATTGGATCTGATGTGTAGTTTAAATCGAGTCAAGGAAAAGATATGCTGAATCAAGGCGCATCCCAGTTTCACATGATTGATGACAACAACGATATCTAAATTAACTGTGCTGTTTGAGGATAAAACTATATTGTTTTGTGAAATTTACTGATTTTCTAAATATTTTATTTTTCGCCAAATATTTTTTTAATTGTAATAAAATTATTTTGTTGGACATTTACTTAAATGTAAACCAAATGTTGAATGAATATATAAAAAAAGAATCGAAATCATTGATTTATGGACAAATAAAAAATGGAGCTTTTATTTGAAATTCAGAGATGTTATCTAATTACCTCGCAAAAAATCGAAGTTATGTAAATGTACTGGCCAACAAGCTATATAATTACATCAAATCAAATCTGAACTCTAAAATTGCAGTGATCGAAGCCAAGTTAAACATGCAAAAGTCGTTTGTGAATTTATTAATGTATTTGCACACTAAATCAATAGCTGATAACAAAGTTGATGTATCTTTTTCAAATATAAAGACAAACATTCACTCAACATTGTTACAAATTGTTCAATTGTTGATTCAATTTTCATCAACTTGACACAGACGACGTTGAAACTTGGATTTTTTTATTTCAATTGTAACAATAAATTGACAAATTATTTATTTACTCAAAGTTATTATTTTAATTGTAAGATATTTATTTACTCGAACGACCTCTGAACATTGATTTGTGTCTATTTACACAAACGATTTTTAAACTTGAATTTGTCTATACACAAACAACCTTCAAATTTAAACTTGTTTATATACACAAACGTTTTTCAAACTTAAAATTTTTTATTTACATCTCTGTTTATTTACAATTTGTTGATTTGTCTGTTTGCGACTTTCAGACGACCTCTAAATTCAACATTGTTTATTTACAAGTTGTTCATCTGCACAAACGACCTTTAATTTTGGTTTTCTTTATGATTCCTTCGTTTATTAACAATAAATAATAGTAAAAAATTAGCAATTTGTATATTGCTAGGAAAAAGTAATTAGTCTAGTAGTCCTTCCGATGGTCATTTATTTCCTGGACATCGCAAATTTCAAAGACGATAAATCTCAACTACCCCATCGTACTAATAAGTCTCGCGTTTTGTGCTGCCACCTGCGCAGAGGGTGTGGCGCTATCTCGAATTTCTGCAAAGGATTTTTTTGTTAGTCTCGCGAGCGCAATCATCCGAGACGCACCTCTTTTATTCAAAAATGGACAAGCAAAAATAACAAAAATAATAGAAACAATAATTTCAAATTTAATGAACAACAAATCAACATAAAAGAAGTATAAAGAAAACAAGTATACAAAAAACGAATCGGAGGTGAAAAAGAGGAAAAATTGAATTAGGAGAAAAAAAGAGGTTTGTTGTCAAGAGCACAGTTTCGTTGTGGGTTGGAGATGCGCGCAGCGATAATGACAACGCGATTGTTGGATTTTGTTGTCAGACATGGTGTCTGTAAACACGATTCCCAGTTCAGGTTGATGACTCGTGGAAAAAGAATGTTTACAAAGTGTCGAATGGTATTTGTGCAGGCAAAAAAGTGGGACACTTTCGTGCTCAGACACGACTTTTTGTGAATGATGAGTTCCTTGAAACGATCGCAGATGAATGTGTAGGTGAGGAGTCGAATTCTTATCCCTGAATACATGCATATCAAGTTGCATTTTTTCTTAATCATAAATTATGTATTTTGTTTGTAAAAAGAAAAGAATGTTAGGATTGTTAGAAATGATAAAAATTGATAAAAATGTGAGAAAAGAGTGGATGGTTATGTAAAAAAATGCTGTGCGCAATTTCATAATTGATAGTTTTGAAATTTCAATTTTGAAAAATTATCTCTTAGACAAATTAACAAGTAAAATTAATTAAACAACTATCAAACAATGTAAAAATCACCACAGAAATCAAGAATTAGCAAAAAAAAACTTTATCAAAACAAACGTACAAAATTAACAAAACAAAAATGATAAAAAAAAAAACAAATGATAAAAAGCAACAAACAACAACAAATAAAACAAAATAATCATCAAAACAAACATTAAAGTTAACAACAAAATCATAAACAAACAAAGTGAACCGAAACAGAATCAATAAACAACAAACTATCAATATAACTGATAGAATCAACAAAATAAACATTAATAAAGAAACAAGTGCATCGAAATTATTTCAGAACCGTAAAGCACAATTTTTTAGCACACCATAAATAGAAAAAAACAGTGAAATCAATAAAACGATACAGATAGAACGCAGGATCGTAACTTACCACAGTAACATATAAGAGGATTGTTTTTCCTTAGTTTATGGCGATGAGGTGTTCTTTTAACTTCAAGCAATCTGCATATGATAATGTAAAAATAGTACGTCTTCATCGTACAAAAAGAGACACATTACAAATCCTTAATCTAATCTGTGTCTTGTGAAATCTTTATTGTCACTACTTGACAAGTATTTTTAGAAAAGACATGAAAATAACCTACTACTATAATAAACAAACAAAAAACAAATGTTCAATTCATTAAATTATCGGAAATAAGCTTGAAAATTGTTTAAGTTTTTCAATACCTTGAAAAAAATCATGCACTCCATGGGAATTTTTTTTTTCACCACCGACCAAACAATCAATTACGTCTGACTAAACTCTGACTAATTTCCTTACTTTTTCTGATACACATGAACTTTTTTGTTGTAATTAATCTGTTTTAATCAATTTGCCAATAAAAAATTTTTTATCATTAAAACATTATTCCCATGCTCAAATAATTAAGCACAATTACTTTTAATTAACACTATTTGTCATCCAAATATTATTTCGATTAAAAAAGAAATTGTTTTTCAGTAAATGAATTTTCATCTATGAAATTTCAGTAGAAGGAAATGGTGGTTTGTACAATGTGACGTAAAATGGCAAATACGAGTGACGTTCCCTCAACGACAGGCAGTCTCGTTTCAACTTCGTCGGCCGCGCCATTCGTCAGCTCCACGTCCACACCTTACTCGATTGAAAGCTACACCTTTAATTTCACCGACGATGCCAGTTCGACAAATTACTTCCAGAATGATCTAAATTACACGAGCATCCTCCTAGACACCTGGAACAGTACCGTTCCCAGCAATGTCACAGCGAAAATCAATGCCACTAGTTCACCTGCTGCTTACTGTAATGACTGGGAGGCAGCTCAGCATAAACTTTTTCAGGTTTTGTTTAATCAATAATTTGTTCAAATTTCAAACAAAGAATGTAACTTAAAATGTACAATTACTGTTCACCAGGTGGCAAACTTTTTCTTCGTTGTGGCTTTTCTAGTACCAAGATCTTTCAAAGCATCAGTGTTAGCCCTGCGCACATTCCTGACTGCGGGATTTATGTTAACAGCCCTATGGGCGGGGGTGACAATCTGTTCGCTAGATGCGATGCTCTGGTGCCTGGCTTTGGGACTTTTGAATGGCATTCATTCTTTGATCCTGGCATGTCGCTTCCTGCCGCCGGCTTTGAGCCCCGAGCTAGCCGAGCTCTATTTAAAAATCTTTAAACCTTTCAAAGTCAGCAAGAAACACTTTCAAGAACTCGCCAAGGAAGCGAGAGTTCTGAAACTTGATTCCGGACAGACCTATGCGACTGAATCCATCACTTCCGCCGATGAACGGTTGTCAATTTTACTTCGTGGGAAGTAAGTCTATAATTTGTACTGAATATTCCAATTTGTATTTGTGTTAACAATTGGAAGATGAAAATTACTGACTATTAGTTACTGATCCCAGAAAGAGAGATAAATTCTCTATTCTAAATCTTTTTGGTGAAGCTTACATATCGCTCTAGTAATTACTAATGACTAATTACTTATTATTCATTCTACTAGGTACTAATTATTATTTACTAATTCATTAAAAAAAAATTTCATTAGATTAGAAAAAAGGATTAAATTAAATTCTAATTACCTCATTTGTCTTTAGATTGGTAGTGACTTGCGACAACGCCCATCTTCATTACATCAGAGCCTTCCAGTTTATAGACTCACCGGAATGGGAGGCGACGCACTCAAACTTGAACAGTGTTTTTCAAGTTACAATTCGGGCCGAGGAAAACAGCACCTATATCTGTTGGACCCGATTGAAACTCCTACGGGTGCTTCGGCACCGACCTTTGCTCAAGACGATCATCAACGCCCTCATAGGCAAAGACATCACCACAAAGTTGTATGCCCTCAACGAACATCTCACCACGACCTTAGCCTGTAGCGATTCGATGAACCCCTATCGGGGAGTTGCTAGGAGTATCAGCGTCGACGCTGTTAATACTGAAACTGCGGGGAAACTTCGCTCGGCCACTTGGAACCCTCAGAAAAAATATAGCACCCCTGATAGTAACCGTGCGTAATTGATCAAAATGATAAATTTGATCAATGATTTAAACAAATTAAATTGCAAATAAATAAAAAATTGAATATTCAAAAGTTACAATATTTAAAGGCAGTTAAAAGTTAATACAAATCAATCAATTCTGTTTAGGACCTTGGTCAGGCGAGATGGCAGGTCATGTTTTTTTAGGAGGGTCTCCGGTTAGACAATCAATCCAGTATTGGGCCCCTGTAGTGGCCAATCATTTCCCAGTGAAATCGCCGTTTGTACAATCAGTGGAGTATCCGAGCCACGCAGGGTACTCGTTGCTACCCAAAGGTGTGGAATTCTCACCTCCACCTCACGCTGCTGTAAGCAGGCAACGAAGCGGCGGTCCTGGTGGAGATTACTCTTTACTGCCCCAGACACCTCCGTTTTCTAAAAGGGTTTCCAAAAAATCTTTCATGGAGGTGAACAATTGACGTTTTAATTTTCTTGTCCCTTTCTGTTCCCTTTTTGAATTTATTTATTTAAATAAATTGTAAATTAGATGAACAATTATCAATGATTAATTTGACTTCATCTTCTTCTGTTTCAGGATACATAATTTTTCAGATAAAATAATTTTTTGGTGTTGTTGATGATTCTGTATCTGTAATATATTTATAACGGAAAACCATTTGGTGTGACAATTTATCAATGTGTAAATAAGACATTAACAAAATGGGCTATACTTGTTGTGGCTGTGTTGAAAACGATGCAGCAGATGTTTATTCATGACATTATACTGAAACTTGGAAAACTCAGTAACGAGATAGAAAATCGAAGTTCATTGACATCGAGAGAAAGCGATTATTCCTTTTTTAAAGAGCTATTGTGTTCAAATGCATAAGACACGACGCGTCATAATTGTAATGTGAATTTTTAATAAAATTTCAATGTTTATGTCTTTGACCTTGATAGCATTTTTTGTCTCCTTTTTCTTCCATTCAAATGATTATAAGACAAGTAATGTATCTTCTTGTCAGCGTTATGAACCGATGTGTCCTAATTTTGTACAACGATAATAAGAGAAAAATGAATTAAAAACATTGTTGAAAACGTGGCGGCATGAATAATTTCAGCATTTCGCCACCTGTTTCTCTTGTCTCGCACTGTTATCGAGTGGTGGCATGACAGGCTGCGCGAACCGCGATGCGCGCCGAAAAGTTGATTTCAGTTTGTTGTCAAAAGTTGCGCGAATGACACGCGAAATCACAAGTGCACTCGAACCGGTCAACGCGCACGGAAAACCGGAGACAAATTCAACCAGTCGGCGATTTTGCACTCTCACCCAACCTAACCTCTAAACGTTCCGCGGTTGCGCAATATTTTTTGTTCTTTAATTCGATTTTATTCGCGAACGAACGAAACAAAATCTGGGCGGTTTTAGGTGTCAAATCGAAGTAAACATGCCGGTAGATGCGGGGCCACGGTTTCGTCGACTGAACATAGTAGCAGGTTTTATATAACCGCTCAATCAGTGGCGCCTGTTTTATAGCGTGCTCCAAACGGCAGCAACCTATATGTTATGAGTCCGGGAAGATGTTGCCTGACGTCTGCAGTTCGCCTCGTGACTGAGGTCTCTAAACAATATTGCACTCGTTCTCTCGCTTCCGGATCGTTTAGTCAAGTTTCCAACCACAGGTACTGTCTAATTTGTACGTTTATTCGACTTCATATGTTATTGTTTTACGTAATAAATTCGTATTTGTTTTATGAAAGTCATTGACAAGTTGATAAACTTTGCTCGATTATTGTATTTTGTTATTCACTTCGATGTTGACTTTCTCAAAGTCAAATTTATATGCTTATACAATTTGTTAGTTGATTGTATTATTATTTTTTTTTTAATGGAACAGTATTTTGTTACTCACTACGAACTTGTCTTTTTCTCAAGGTCAGATTTGTGCGTTCATCCAAATTTACTAACTTCAGTTTTTATATTGGTTTTTTTTCTTATTTATTGTTTGGACATCTTTATTTCCTGAGACAAACAAAAAATTGAAGTTATTTTTTGTAAGTCGATACTTTTTTATGTCGAATCAACATTGTTTACCGGATGGAAAGTGTTTGTTCTCGTCAAAAGGAAACTAACCCAAATTTTTTTATGAAAGCTGTAAGTGTGCCCGCTGCAAATGTTTTTGTTTTTTGTTGTGATCGTTCCGGTGCAATGCTGCTGCACCTTCGCGGTGTGTTAAAGTAAGCTACGTCTAAACACACACACACGCATATACACACATCACACCCGCACTCTTTTGCAACGAATTCACTCTAGGCCGATGAGCACGAATTATTCGGGCCTTGCAACGAAAACGCTTTACTTTAGTGTATCTCGAAAAGCAAAAAATTTTTTATCTTGATTTCAATGTTTTTTTTATTTTGCAAAGATGATTGTATTTAATTATTGTGATTTTCATCTTTGTTATATGATTAAATAACATAAACTTTACTGAAAATAAATATGATAAATGAAGTATATGAATAACTACGTTATTTATTACGTAGTTATTCACAACAAATTAACCGTAAGATCAATAGGAGATTTGCAAATGTTTTGCGTCCAATTTAACTCAAGTGTATAATCTTTTGTATATAGTCAAGGGTGATACTTTTGTTTATTGATTACAGATAAGAGGGCACGATTAATGTTTACACGGACTTCTAAACTTAGAACTAATTATTGCTTTATCATTTTTATCGCAAAACTATTGACTAACTTTGAATATTTGTTTTCATTGTCAAGAAAAAGATTTTGTCTGCTGCAGATAAATTTGAAAATATTCTTTGTTCTATAAATGTTTTCATTGCAAAATTTGTTTTGTTTTCATTTCATTTTGCATTTAAACTCTGATATTTTGATTATCGTTGATCATTTGTTGAGTCTTAAAAAGTTATCAAATTTCATAGGTTGGATTTCGTAACTCGTCTATTCTCCCTGTCAGCAATGGCAACGTCATCCTCGTCAAAGGAGAGCAACAGCAGCAGCGTCCCGGAGCGAACGAATAAACTCGCTCTGGAAAAGTCGCCCTACTTATTGCAGCATGCAAATAATCCGGTGCAATGGTATCCCTGGGGTGATGAAGCTCTCGAAAAAGCAAAGCGGGAGGATAAACTCATCTTCCTCTCCGTCGGCTATTCCACGTGCCATTGGTGTCACGTTATGGAAAAGGAGTCTTTTGAAAATGCCGAAATCGCACAAGTTATGAATCGATATTTCGTTAATGTTAAAGTAGACAGGGAAGAGAGGCCTGATATCGATAGAATTTACATGACTTTTATCCAGGTATTAAACAAAAAGTTCAAGTGAAACGAAATTCTACTAAAAATTGTTTGTTTAATTAATTGGTTATACTTGTTTATATTTTTTTGAATGTTAATGAGTGATTTTGATATTTTTTAAGACAATTACTGGTCATGGTGGTTGGCCAATGAGTGTATTTTTGACACCAAGTCTGACTCCTGTAACCGGAGGGACTTACTTTCCACCGGAGGATAAATTCGGTCAACCTGGTTTTAAACGAGTGCTGCTTAAAATTGCCCACGAGGTAAATGATAATTATTATTCCACCTAATTATTCATCCCAATTAAGAGAGATTGGCGACATTAAAATTGATTCTAATTTCACAGTGGCTGGAACACAAGAGGGACATCATGGAATCCAGTTCGAAAATGTTCAAGATGCTGAAATTCACCACGGAATCGTCCAGGTCAAAAGTATGTCAATGGGATTGCTTCTTTTTTTATTATCGCAATTTTTTTTGCTTTCTTACGAGGCGATAATGATTGCTCCAAGCACCCGTGTTAACGTCAAAAGTTTCGGCACCGTTGCATCAGACTTTCTAATTTTAGTTTTGTAAAAAAATAAGACCGATTTTTTGCATCCAGTCATATGTTAATTGATTTTTTCTTCCATTTAATTCGTATTCAAATTAAAATTTTTGCTATTTAAATTTCATAATTACCATAGAACTTTCATATATATTACTGAAATTTAATTTATTTTTATTTGAACTTGATTTTTAACAAAATATTTTATTTCAATCTTCGTTATCAATTTTTTAAATGAATTTTTAATTGTTGCTGATTGAAAAATTATTGAATAATTTTTTGTTTCTTTTAGAAACAAGAAATACCTTCTATAGATATAGCCAATAGTTGCGTGGAAAGTTTGTCGCAAGAATTTGACGAGGAATTCGGTGGTTTCTCACCAGCGCCGAAATTTCCTCAGCCGGTGAAACTCAATTTGCTATTCATGATGTATGCACGTAGCCCGAACAGCGAGTCCGGATCCAAGTGCCTCCACATGTGTACTTACACTTTACAAAAGATGGCCCAGGGTGGAATTCACGATCATGTCGGACAAGTGAGCTATTGTGCAATTTATCCAAATTTCAAAAACATCCAAATGAAACTTGCAAATTTTCATTTTCCATTTAAATAATTTTACGAAAAAGCTTGTAATAAATTTTCTGCTTCAATTTTTCTATGTGTTAACCCGTAAAAGAATTCGTTTTGCATTAAACTTTTTTTTCCAATTTTATTGATCAGACTGAAAAGATGTTATGAATGAAATTAACATTCTTTGTGATTGAAGAGTTGTTTTTTGAGAAATGAGAGTACTTTTGGAATTTTAGGGATTTGCAAGGTACTCGGTCGATGGCAAGTGGCATGTGCCACATTTTGAAAAAATGCTGTACGATCAGGGACAGCTTTTAAGATCCTACACCGACGCTTATCTGGCGACTAAGGAATCTTATTATGCCGAAATCATAGATGATATTGTTACTTACGTTACTCGGGATTTGCGTCATCAGGTGATAATTTGTTATCTTAATCAAGTTCAATGAATTGGATGATTTTAATTTTAAAAATGTTTTTCTGTAATTATGAAATGTGTTCTGATACTCTTGCTAGAACTAAAAAATAAAGAATATAAAATGAATTATAACATTTCAAAATGAAAAAATATTTGTTTTCTGAAATCTTTAAATATTAACTAAAACGAACAAATTTTTGTTTCATTATTGGTTATATTATTTTTTATTTTAGGAGGGTGGTTTTTATAGTGCAGAGGATGCAGACTCTTACCCCACCCATGGCGCGACTGAGAAGAAGGAAGGCGCCTTTTACGTCTGGAGTTTTGCGGAAATAGAATCTTTGTTAAATAAAGAAATAGCAAACGAAAAACGTCTTAGCGATGTTTTCTGTCATCATTATTGTGTCAAACCTGAGGGAAATGTTCGAAAATATCAGGTTTGAACAAACAAAATTCTTCATCGCAAAATTTTTTGATTGACAAACAAAAAATTAAATCTCAGATCAATTAATTAATAATACAATAATAATAAAAATTATGAAATAACAAAAGAAATTTTCATCAGGATCCTCATGGCGAACTGACGAATCAGAATGTGTTAATAGTTTATGGCACATTGGAAGAAACAGCTGAACATTTTGGTTTCACAGTTGAAAACACCAAGGCGTATTTAAAAGAGGCTTTGGATATTTTATATAAAGCTCGTGAAAAAAGACCCAGGCCTCATTTGGATGACAAGATTGTCACCGCCTGGAATGGTATTCCGCAAAAATTAATATATCAATTAGCAGTTATAATGAAAGATGAAAACAAATAAAAATTGTATTTTAATTTCAGGTCTCATGATAAGCGGCTTGGCGTATGCAGGTTCTGCATTAGAGAATAAAAAATACGTCGATTATGCAGAAAGTGCTGCAAAATTTGTCGAGAAGCATCTGTTTGACGGGAAAAAGAACGTCTTGTTGCGAAGTTGTTATCGCGATGGAGATAAAATCACTCAGACGTAAGAACTCATGTTTGGCAATCAGTCTTGAAGCAATTGAACAAAATATTTAATACTCATTTCGAATTGGAATGAGATTTTAAAAATAAACTTGATAACGACACTTCTAATTCTGTCTCTTAGGAGTGTACCGATTAAAGGCTTCCATGCTGATTACGCTTTTCTGGTCAAAGGTCTGCTTGATTTGTACGAGGCTACTTTTGACCCGCACTGGATTGAATTTGCCAACAGATTGCAGCAGATACAGGACAAATTGTTCTGGGATGATGATAACGGGGGATATTATTTGTCTTCCATGGATGATTCCTCTGTAATTCTACGCGTCAAAGATGGTAGATACAATTTTGAACAAATGAAAAAATGAAATAGAAAAAGAATTCATTCAAGCCTATACGAAATTAGTAAATAATTCATCAAAAATTAAAGTTGTGGAAGAACAGTAGAATTCGTATTAAGATTTATCAAACATTAATTCTTATAATTAGTTTAATATATTCTTATGTTTTTAAAACGTGTTGACCTGTTAACTTTCTAATTTCTGTGTTCATTTAGATCAAGACGGTGCTGAACCTTCCAGCAATGCGGTGGCTTGTAAAAATTTATTAACACTATCGTCCTGTTTAAATTCGTCTGAATACAAGGAAAAGGCTGAGAAGCTCATTTGTGCTCAAAAGGAATTATCCATTTATCCAATTATATTTCCCGAATTTTTATGTGCGCTTTTGAATTACCATGATAATGGTACTCAGGTAATTAATATTCCTGTTTGTTATAAAAAATAATGGTTGAGGTGTCTGGTTTTAATGTGGATTAATTAATTTTTGTAGATCTATATAGCAGGAAACAAAGATTCGGAAGATACAAAAGCATTGCTTCGTGTTGCACAGCAGACACTTCATTCTGGCAAGATAGTGCTTTTGGCTGACCAGCAAAGCGAGAACAGTATTTTATATGATAAGAATCAAGTTATAAACAAGATGAAATTGATAAAAGGCCGAGCGGCGGCTTACGTTTGCAGACACCGCGTATGTTCTCTGCCTGTTACAGAACCCGAGCAATTAGTCGCTCTGCTCGGCCCGACTGATAAATAAATCAATGTCGTTAGAGAGTAAGATAAAAAAAAACGAGTTCAATTTTTTTTCTTGATATTCATGAAATTGTTGAAAATTGTACAATTCAAGTTAAAATCATGATTTGTATATAATTTTGTACGTCGTATTTATTATTGTTTTCTTTTATTTGTGAAAATTGTTTTATTTTAGATTGTTCAAACAAGGGAGAAAGATTTTAATGGTGCCAACTTATACTGTTTCCAATACCATTCGATACTGTATATTATATACGAAAAACAAGCTGTGACAAAAAATAGATGGAAGTAATAAATATAAAACGGGGCTGTTATTGAATCATTATTTTAAGATTTCAATTCGTGTGACAAGTTTCGGAAGGTGTAACTTTTTTAGATGGCCACGCGTGGCACATAAAATAGAGCTTTCAAGTTTATACAGGTGTCCGGTTTCTCTCTCCAGTGTCAATAACGTAATGTATCGAATACTTGTAAAATAAAAGAAGAAAAGCTTTTTTTCGAACTGGGAATCATACTTTCGTGTTTCTTAAAACGAATTATTTATAAACTTTTCAATTTTGTTTTTCAAATAGTTTTTTTTCCATGTAACAATTTTTCAAAACTACTGTTTATTTAAACAATTTCAAAATTAATTTATTATTCAATTCCTGCACCTTGAAATTGAAAAACTGAAATTGATCCATCACGTTTGTAACTATTTGAGTGCGAAACATCAGAGTAGCAGTTGGTTAAATGAACTGATTGGATTTTGACAGATATCGACAAACGATGAATGCACAGTTTCGATGCTCGCTATTGCTCTTTACAGTGGCTATCAAAAGCATACATCCAATTTTCAAGCAATATCCATTAACACAATTATTCTATATTTGTTTGTCCACTTGTAGAACCAATTTTCTAATGACTTTCTAATAAATATAGATCTGTCAGTTGTATATTGCTCATCTTTCAAAATTAAACTTGTCATAAACCAACAAACTGTTCAATTTTCTAAGAGAAAATGAATAAAAATACTTAACAAAAAATAAACTGTACATTTCAAAATTACAGTTAAATGAAAAATGAAATGAATAATACAATTAAATCCTACATGAAATACGTCTTGATATGAATTGTTCCGAGTTGAAGAAAAGTGCAAAAAATGTAAAGTTCAAATTATTGAAAATGCAAACTCGAATTTGAATTGAAAAAAAAAAGATTAAAAAAAATATGTCGGATGTGGTGATCTTCTGAGAAGTAAATGACCTTTATTCGATTTGAATTAATATTTGAGGCTGACATTGGACTGATAACGTGCATTGTGATAACTATATTTGTGTCGCTCATTGCGCGAAGAGAAGCTCGAGTACAGGCACATGATGGTATTCGCGCCAAGGCTGTGTACGAGTAGCGTCGAGTGGCACTCGCGCATTCAAAAGGTCCGTTGCAAATTTACCTCCCCTCAAGTTTCTCAGCAATTTTTTTATGTTAAATCTCATCAAGACAAATTTTTGAGGATTTGTTAAAGTACTAAATTTTTCAATTCGTACCGAATCATCTAAAAAAAGGAACTCGGAAAACCACGCCCGACTTAGTTTCCATATTAACTTAATGGACTGAAATTAAAACAAAAACTGAAATGTGAATGGACAAAATACGATTAATTATAATAAATTGCTCCAACTTAAAAAAGAAACTCCAAATTTGAAAAGATCTCCTGATTAAAATTTTTGGGAAAGATCAGTACTAAATAATCCAAAGGTATGATATTTCATTAGAGAAAAAATATGAAAAATAAAAAACAAAATTAAAGATAATAAATATGACGAAAGATCGGAAGTGTTTTCTCGGGGGCATAATGGAATTTCAGTCGTGGCATTGCATTCCAAAAATAGTGTCTGCACAACGAGTGTTTTCATCACGCAACGCCTGCAGCTTTAATGCGAGCGCGTATTTCGTGTATACAAGGCACTCGAGATGACGGTTCGGCTTTAATCGCGCCTATTGGAATCCTGAGCATCTTTCTTACACTAAATTGCACCCTCATGTCGAAACGACGGGGCGTCGATCGACTTGGTTAATCCGCGAGAATAAAAGCGTTCATCTCGCGTTACTATCTGATGGTAAATCTGCAAAATCTTTGCGATCAGATGTTTAGCCAGAGGGAGATACCTCGCGAGCTAAAAGATGTAATATGAAAAATTGAACAAAGTGCCAGGGCAGGAGCAGGCGCGATCGGATGATTGTTGGGATTTGGGGGAGGAGGGGGTCAGGTAGAGCGGCTGCAGCAGCAGCGTCGTAACCCAAATCGAAAAGTTTGGGAAAAAGCGGTAGACCAACCCCCCGCGTGCCGTGAGAAGGGAGTCCCTTTCTGGTTGGAGGTCGCGCGAACATGCGCGGCGCGCATGCGCTCGCGCGTCCGCTTTTCCAGCGCGTTCGACTTTTTTTGTTCAGTCACAGGTCGACGCTGCGCCGGGCGACGTCGATGGTCAGCACACGTAAGACTCGCGGGACGTTCCTCCAGATTATGTTCCTACCACGGATCTAGGCTCCTCGCGCTGCGTCACGAGGAGCTGATGAGATGCCTCGAGGATCGCGCTCGGTCCCGTCTGTTAGCAGTCCAGGAAGCGCGTCCACCAACGCAGTCTGATCTGCACCTGGACGGCCAGTCTATCGAACGGTCAAGCTCCGGCCTGTAGACACTGTTGCGTTATCAACGCCGACAAGCCCAATTTGAATCGACCAGCACATCCTAGTCGTTGGGGAAGATTGAGTCTGATCGCATTGTCTCGATGTTCGATCAATCAGTTCCTACGTCTCGCGCGAATCCGTTCAACGTAAACATCTTGCAAGTGTGCCGCTAAAGACGGAGAAGGATCGATCCATTAGACATCGAGGCGAATTAAGAAGAAGAGACATCTTGAGGCTATACATGGTCCAGTCTGATAGTTGTCTAGTACGGACTGGCATGCAGAGAAGTGTCGGTGCAAGAGTTGAAGAAGATCCGAGGGAACATGATCGAGGCGGACAGAAGTCGTACAGTCGGGCCTGAAAACAGCTGAACGAAATTCGAAAGAGACAGACTTCAAACTGGCCTCTGCTTAGTGGCTCTGGGATAACGGATAGTGGGTTCACCTTCGGCCGGGATTATGTCTTTGCACTATTACCCGCAAAGCTATCGGTACCGCTCGGCCACCAGGACTAGTGTGATCGGGGTGAATGGTGAACAGGGCTCAGATAGCGACGTCGCCGAGTTGAGTGACCTGGAGGATGACGGCGACGGGGATGACGCCGACGAGGAAGAAGAGGGCGAGGGAGAAGACGAAGAGGCCGACGAGCTGCCCTATCCGGGTTTCGTGCCCATAGCACTGCGCTATCTCGACCAAAGCACACGCCCGCGCAACTGGTGTCTCGCACTTATCACCAATCCATATCCTTTTTCAAGCTAAGTACATGAACCTGCAGGTGCTTGGACGATCATTTTATTTTTACGAGGCTTCCCGGATAATTATCTGGATTTGTCCAGACGGAACATTTTATGTGCTATTTCAACAAGTAGTCATTTTTTGACCCGGGAGTGGTCGCTTAGCGGCACATTTTTTATGCATCACGAGTTAGGTTAGTTGACCAAGAGTAATTTGCAATTGGTTCTTCGTTTCATGTTTGTTCGAATTGAACTGGGACATACATAGCTTAGTCTTTGAGACAAACATATGAGACGTCAAGGTAAACATGGCTTAATCTTTGAGACAAACACTGAAAGTTACCCCGACTAAAAATCTAGAAGAAACATAAGATAAAGTTCCATATGAAAGTTTTTTTATGGAAAATACTTTCTGCATTTTTGGATTTGTATGTTGATCTTTATGTCATGTCCAAGGGCTATCTAATCACACTTCGCAATCCAACTTTGCGAAAATCGAGAAATCGAGATGTTCTGAGACATACGTAGTTTAATTTTTGAGTTAAACATGAGACATAATCATTTTTCGGTCATCAGATGGATCAGCTTTGGAACTAAAATGAATTTTATCTGAAAAATTAATCACTCTTTGTGGCCGATTCAGTTACGTTAATCTTCAATGGGGCTGCTACAAATAAAAAATTTCCACCGCATATCCGGAGGTAGATAAACATTATACACGGAAATAATGCATTGCAAATAATCAAAAGTTACCTATCAAACTTAAATGACAGAATCTAATAAGATTATAAAATTTTGAAATTAAAATGACCAAATGCAGTAACAATATAACACTCAGACAATAAAAACCTAGAATTCGAACGTAAGCAAAAAGCAGTATCAAATAAAGGTAAAGAATAAACATTGCAAGGCGAGAACGTAATTTCACTCTTATTTGGCAGCGCGGTCAACAAGATTGGTAGGAATCCTAGCAAAATTTATCAAGAACATATTTCTTGTCGTGTAGTGCCGTAGTGACCTGCAATGGATACCTGTTGGATCCGAATGTAGGACATCCGTTTCTGTACTGCAGATGGTTGCGGTTTGGAGAAGCTCCTCAGAGTTTGTTTAGCGCGTTGCGCCAAGTTAGATTACTCATTTTGCTCTGTTTTGGCAAGTTGATTTCTTGGCTTGCATTGAAGTCAGCAGCTCATCCCGCTGAAACAAATCGTTTCGCCACGTGGAAGCAACGCGCCTCGCCAATTTAATCCCCTTAAATATTTAAGGGCCCCAAACGGTAAAACAGATCGATAACTTGTTCCGGTAACTATGATACCAACAATTGACGAAAATTTCTTGGATATATGATTCCTCGCTATAATTAGGTCAGCTGATAATTGAATTTGCACAATTTGCATCCGCAAACGTCACCCGCATAATCCGATAGGAATTTCATTGGTACAAGTTTTCATTTCCGAGGTAAAGGTTCGGGTTTTGTTTTTGGATCAAAAGTTTAGGCATATGATTTTTCGGTTCTGGAATACGACTTGCGTTAAATAGGCCATTGATTGACCTAAACCTTGGTATGCAAAACCCAACCTCAGGTCAGCACACGCGTGCAATCTGTTGTGAATTCCGCGGCACAGTCAACGAACGAAAAAGAAGTCTATTGTACGCGTGGACAATAGGGCTAGTTACGCCACAAATGCACGTCTATCTTACCAAAGACACTTTTCCGCGCCCTTTCTGCTCCGCTTTTATTTTTCTTCGTTTTTATATTCCGTCACCTTTTCACCATCAAGAGCACAACCGACTTTGTGTACTTTTTTCATTTGAACCCTCTTTTTTTTTTATTCTCAACTTTTGATGTAACCGTTAACCATTTTTTCCAGGGTGACTTTTTTTTTCGTTATCTCGCAATTGTCACCGGTTGCTAAATAATTACTACTGAAAGAGGCTTTGCGAAACAAGTATTGAAAAAGCGGCGCTATGATAATAAAGTTTTTCAGCTCTGAATGATGGCATTTCCTAATATTTATTCAAGGATTATATTTTAAATCAGTCCTGTCAACATGACATATATTCGATCAAGTGGCGCGTGGAAACTAAAAATATGGCCAGATTCAAGAATGAAATTGTTGCGTAGAGAAAAATTTAAATATGTCTATTCAAGTCTAAAAATATACATCCTTTCGGAGCTAAATTTGCTGACAATTCAAAATCTAACTTGATAATTAATCACAACAATTAATTATCACTACTTATTTATCAAGTGAATGTGAAATTTCATTTAATCAATGTTTTAAACAAATTTCTTTCATTATTTACAAAATAGAATTAAAAAGTTTTAAAATTATTCAAAATAGTTAGAAAAACATCATAAACTGTTATACAAAATTTTAATTATCTGAAAAAATATAATAATTTGATAAATAATTTGCACAAAACTTGTACAATTAATGCAAAGGATGCATTTTTGAACGAATACTTGTAGAATAATGTACTTATTCGTTCTATCGAAAATCCAAAAAGTATTTTCGATAGAACGAGTCGCAATAAATTGTTAAAATTGTTTTAACATTCGAGAGAATTTAAATGTATCAGTGAATGACGCTTTTGAATTTCACAAGACACTTGACAAATAGCGCTTATGCAAACGCCGTAAAATTTTCATTTTAATAAACGAGCAGACAATAAATTTCATTGTCAGATGACAACTCATTTTTGGTTATCGATTCTGTGAAAAAAGCCAATTCGTGGTTCCATCAGTTTCCACTCAATTGAAACATATGGACTATACAACAATTCATGGTTGGTCATTCAATTTTTATAATTTAAAAAAATTATTTGTATTAGAAATAATAAATATAAAAATATGTATTTAATAATATATACAAAACATATGAACAAATATAAAATGTTTTTTAATTTCCAAGAATATTTTTTTTAGATTTTGGTTGAAAATTAGTTTTGAATTATGAACCGGCATTTCTTAAAGTGATAGTGAAAGGTGAAAAATGATCTGGAGTATTGAAGAGCAAATTCACTGAAAATTTTATCGGAGATTAATTGATCTGCATCTAAAATTCGTGCCAACGTTTTCAATATAGGTTCAGAACAATCTGATGTTAAGTAGAAATAAATGTTTCACGAAAGTAAAACAACCAACCTATATGATACGATTTGTAAACTTCAGAGGATTTGAAAATTTCATAAACCAGAAGAGTGCAATATGGTATAACAAAGTTCACTTCCGTTTTGTAAAGTTTTTTAGTTTAATAAATACGGAAAAAGAATAATATAAAAATATTGGAAAAAATAATAAAAAATAAAAAAGTAACATTTTGAAATAAAATGTGCGAGATCTAAAAAGAACTGCATCGAAGTTGTAGAATAATATAAACTATACGAAAAACAGAGGGATTATACATTATTAAACATCCAGCGATACATAAAACTCCGGCATAATTTATATTTCAAATGAATACAAAACGTTCGCTGCAGTAGAAGCGATTGAAGATAAAAAAAATCAGGAACAAAGTTTGATTGAAAATCTATAGAAACGTCCATTTACACAGAAATAATAACGCCCGGATGGCCTTCGAGTTTTTACATAAATTTTTCACGATGGGGTGTTCTGGACTCGAAAAATCTATTTATCAAGTTTATCAAGTACTTCCCCCTGTTCTTTGGATCCTATAAATACATCCAATTCTAACAATACTCCGTGCAACAAGTTTTGCATTAATTATAAACCTAATGCTATACATTTTTTTCGTGCCTAATTATATGCAGACTGCGATGAGAGATAAAACTTTTATTGGGTTCAATAAATCAGTCAGATAAACTATAGCCAATTTGTCTTCCGTTCCAAATGTTTGATTAAAAGTTTAACAAAATGGTTTAACAAAGTTTTTTGTTAATTGTTGACAGGAAGGATGAAATTATTAATTTGATTCTGAATATTTCATTCTCAATTTGTTTTCATCGATTGTTTCCGATGAAAAAGTTTATATTAAAATGAAATAAAATGTTTCATTAATTAGTCGGTTTGTTTTAGAACAAAAAAAAAAAAAGAAAACAAAAATAAGAACAAGATTGTGCGAGGAATAATTTTTTTAAACTAAAAGTTAATTCTGCATAGTTTAATTCAAACAATGTAGTAAATCAGAGGCAGATGTCCAGTACGGGTGGAATAATTGCTCGAATTAATCAGCACCATTTTGGGAATGGAATTATTCCTTGGCGACGTCACAGCTATTTCGCTTTAATTTTTGATAATTATCAATCGGCACGTGAACTCGGGTGTGAAGTACACGCAATCAATTTGACTTCTGATGAAACATGGATTATCCCCTGACTATATATAAATTTAATTTGTTTCTGTAGAATTTCATTGCGAGATAGAAATCAAATTATGATAATGTTCGAGTTGAAACTCCTTAAATAGTGTAAAACAAAGTCTATTGATTCAGATTGAGATTAAGAAATTTCGTGTTTCAAGCAGTGCAAAAAAATCCTCTTCAATAGACGTCTAAAATTAAGAAACATATACTCAAAAAAAAAAAAAAAACACATACACAATTTGATATTCAGATCCGTTGTAATTTTGACTCATAAAAACTCATAAAACTGAAATTAAAATTTTTAAATTTGTATAACAAATTAAAAAAAAAGTTGGTTACGTATATATCAATCTGTCATTAACGTCAGTCGTTTATTTATCGGACAAAATGTTATTAAATACTGGAACAGAATTCATCTTAAAATTTCAGATAGGATTCTGTGCAGCGAGTGTAAAAATGAGCAGGGGCAGGTTTTTCCTGGGCGTTTATATTCATATCAAATCAATCGATCTGATCTTTTTCATACCCTGATGGTTTATTTAAATTCCAGAGTTGTAATGGGATTTATCGGATCACTAATGTAAAATGAATTGACGAGACAAATCAAACAGGAAATAATTTTTATAGACGATACTGCGGTCGATGAACTCATTTACGGGACAAGATTTAACCATTAAACTTATGACCTTTTCTTTTTTAAAAAAATGAATTAATTATGAATTAAACATCGGATAACTGTTTTATAAATTTTGACCTCGCTTAGAAAATTCTCGCTTATTTATTTATAAAAATCGTAATTCTATAACAGAAAATGTCAACTTTTTATGTTGTTTACTGAGAGTAAAAAATACTTGCATAACTTAACGAAACATTGTACCCTTTAAAAGTAAAAAACCGTAATTAAAATTGTTTAAAACTTCTGATTGTTCGATATCAAAATATCAACTTCAATATTCGAACCGGCTGGGAATATTCTATCCAAAAATCAGGTGTACAGATGGCAATCTTAATTCTTATTACTTTTGCGCTTACATCTGGTTTTGGCTAATCAGATCATGTGCTAAGCTCCGAATTATCTAATGCAAATAAAATTTTGGAGCTTGCACAATCACTTTGCCTATAAATTTCAAGATTCAAGATAAAACGAACGAGAGTCTAAAAATAAAAGAACCCTCTTAGAATCATTTTATTTCTACTCAAATTTTGCAATGATAAAAAGGAATATCTAAAAAGATGATCTAAAAAAATTATATTAAAAAAAAGTTCTTGAAAAAGGAGAAACAAAAAATGAATATTTCAGTCATTAAAATAATAAGAGAAGTATTGATTTTTTTTAATGGAATGGAATTCGACACTGAAAGCTAAGCTGCGGCTCTGAAATTGTTCGCCTCTCATCGAGTGTGTACGAAAAAAGGGCACCATTACCGAGAATTCCATCGTGAATCACAAAAGTTTTTCGGCAATCAATAAAAATGAACTCAAAGTGATTTCGAGTTGTGCAGTTTTGTTAATGACACTGCGAATCGCGGGTAAACTGGATTATACTTACATTCGAAGACAAGTACTTCTAAAAATATTAAAAAAAAAAAAAAAAAAAAAAAAAAAAAAAAAAAAAAAAAAAAAAAAAAAAAAAAAAAAAAAAAAAAAAAAAAAAAAAAAAAAAAAAAAAAAACGATAAATCATTTTCCAGGAGAAGAATTATTAAATTATTATTTTTATAGTATCGTTTATCATTCCCAGGAATCAGTGAAATAAAATAAAAGAACAGCGAAAAAAAACCAACTAACTGTAAATTTTCGCGTTAAATCTTTTCCTTTATAATGTTGCAAATAAATACAAAACAATCATACTATTTTCAAACAAATGTAATTGCTTTTTTAACTTTTTTAATTTCATGTTTAACATAAACAATAGAAATAAAAATTGATGAACCCGTGGATGTATGATTGTTGGTAAGAATTGGGTGGTGTCAAACATGTATCTGGGTCGTATGTAATCTGATACAGGACGAATAATGTATATGTGCGTATTGGTTTTGATGCGGATTGAAATTTTGTTTATTTTGATCAGGCTGAAAATTCAAAATCGCGGAGTTAATCAAAAGAGAGGTTGCAACAGAGTCAGTGTGAATCTGGGTCGTGAGGGTGAAGTTCCAACTCGGAGCACGGCAATCGGTGTCGGTACAGAAAAAGCCTGAGGGGGCATTGATTAGTAAATGAAGATATTGTACGAAGATCTGGTGATGATTATTCTTATTTTCCGGGAGCTAACGAGTGTCAACGAGGGGCCTCGTTATGACGATAAACTAATCGGAAGTTGAAGTTGATCAAAACAATTAGCCTCTCTGTTGATTGTCAATTAAGTAACATGGAAATGAGACGAGACATCGATCGCGCGATTTAATAGACTAATGTTCGCTCGGACAAGAACATGTTCCGGTGCCCAGGATCCAGTTTAAAAATCGATCGCGTACAATTTAGCGCAACCCGTCGTCACCAATTTTGCCGATCATGACACACGCAAGTCATTCTAAAGCCGAGGCTATCATCCTTCGATTACGAATAAAGTATTTTTAAATCAATTTTTCAATCAATTTCATTAACCAGTTCATAACTTCAAAAAAATGGCATTGGTTTTTTTAGAAGAATAAAATTATATTAGTTCATTGTTTATTTACACCAGTTAACGCTGTATCATGGTGTAAGTTCACAAATTATAATTTTTATACCGGATAGCACCAACTTATTTTTTCAATCACTTGATTACATAAACTCATTATAATATTTTGTCAAAAATGTTATAATATTAATCTATGTAAGAGATTTTTAATCATATAATTTGTTTACTTCAGCAGTTCATTAAATTTCATTGAATATTTGATTGAAACTTCTGATTCAGTAAAAAAATGTACACCCTTAATACTAAATTGACTTGTAAAATTTTCACGGTCGAGTAAACTCCGATCAGATGTTTTCTTAACCGCTCCAATTGGCTTTTATTAACGTAACTTTTTATACTCCTATTATGTGTTGTGTGACACATCTAACTTTATTTGACGGAAAGTATGAGGAAAGTATTGATTTTGAGTAACTTGATGGATGGATATAGATTATTCAAGAAGTGAAAAATAAAGTCAAGATCCTTAGATACAATAATTAATGTAGCAAAATAATGTGATCGTAAAAATGATATCTGATCGAAATTCTATATTTCATTTATGCATACAAATTTTGTTATTAAAATTTGTCATATTAAATTTGTTGTATTTAATTTTCAGATATTAATATGTTATACATTTTTTATTATTCTCGGAATTTCGGGATGCGAAGAAAGTGGCGGTTTAAAAAGTTTCGTGGATAATGAGTTTTGTTCCTGAAATGTATTTAAAGGAAGGATACAAGTATGCAAACACGGCGAATTCATTTGGGTACTTCAAAAAAGTCGTGTCTTTATAGTGTCATGAAATTTGCATTTCACAAGTTTTCAGAGCTCAAGCGTCACGAACCGCGAGATAACATTGTAGTCGCTAGTAAATTCATTAAAGCGCATGAATATTTTAGTGCGAGTGTATACTACTCTTTTTTTTAAATGTCGTAAATATTTTGATATGCTTCTATCGGAATCAGTGATTTACATCAACTTTGGTAATCCAAAAACAATTTTTCATGAGAAGATGAATCGTGAAACTTCTGTCTGACTTGTTTCATTGTTCATAGTTTATTTTTAATATAATGTACTCTCATTCAAGTAAAAAGAAAATGAATAAAAATTTTTGTTCATTAATAAAAAAAATGGATCGATTAAAAACCATCTTTTCAATTTCAAAGGTCGATTTTCACTCTCCTCTTGATTGTTTGGTTGCACCGATAATTGATCTGGCAAAACTCAGTGAATCCATTATTTCAATCAAAAAAATATAAGTTTATACATTGTTCTTTACAGCAGAAAATTGGATTTGACCGCGGCTTACACACAACAACGCGTTAATCTTATTGAAATTTTGTTTTTTCAAGCGACAAATAAACCCTTCTTGTATCCGAATCAACGAGCTTGTCAATTTGTACATTCAATGTTTAAATATCAAAAATACTGTGTATATAAAATTTAAATTAAAAAATACAACAATTTGAAATTTTTGTAAATTTGAATAAATAAAAATTTCCATTCAAGAAAATTATTTTATCAAAAAGTTCTGTTATTGTCTATTACAAAAAAAAAAATAAATTGTCTTTTGGGATCAAAAAAGAAAAATTTGTCTCCGCGTGAAAGCGACGATTTTTTGAATTGTAACACAACGCTGAAATTAAATCCGAGCCTGTTTGACAGACGTCAATTAGCACCTCCAGCTGTGAACCAAATTGCACGACCAAACTTTTCCACGGTCTGAACCAGAAAAGTCACGAAAAATTGTTATAATACAAGTTTAAAACTTTTTTTTTCGTTCTTCCATTGTCTATTGATCGAACGGCAAATTTTTCAATAACCGGCTTTTAATCGGAAAACGCTGAGGTACGTCGAGAAAAACGCGCTTTTCACGGTGAGCTATTTCTGAAACGCGTGTTATCCTCTGGTGCTGCAACCGCACGAGGTTTCGAGGAGATGCCCCTTTTGATTTACGATACGTGCGTCGCAAAATAGTTATACTTGAATTAGCTATCAGACATTCTTGCTTGCTAAATCGACTTATTCAATTTAAAATCGTTCAAAATTTCAATTCAAATGAAAATGTAAAATTTTGCATATTAAACCTTATATTTAAGTTACAACAAAACAATTCTAAAATTTAAAATTGTATTTAAAATAATATTTGATTGAAAATGAAAATTGTCTGAGTTTTTTATATTTTGCATTAAATGTTGTTCATTTTGTTTATAGTTTAATCATTTTCATGACTGATTAGGTTTGCTAAAGACACCATCATCGACCAATCAGTCTATTTATTTGATCTTGCGCGGAGAACGAAAAAGGAATGTGATAATATAAAGTTTATTTTAGAGTGAATTCCATTCTCTATCTATAACAAGAGTAGACACGACCTAAAACAAACACTTTTTGCCGACTGGTGTTCCGCAGTCGAACTGAAAAGTAACGTATTTGAAAAGAAATAAAAACACAAAACAGGTCCGTTCAATTAATCCGCGTCCTTCAACTTTCAAATCATCTTTCGTTGCGAAGATCAATCGGTCTGTTACGAAGGTGAACGAAATGGAACAATTTTTTAGTTTAATTACAAAAGTTTGGTTCGATTTCATTTAAATTTTGTTCTGCTTTGATCGATAAAAACAAATTTCAAATTTGTTGTTCAAGATTCTGTGAACAATTGAAAACTAAAATTTTATGTTCGAATTCTTGATTCTATTAGATCGTTTCGCATAATAAATAAATAAATAAATAAGATGCAAACAGCTTTTAATAATTGAGGACTGATGATAGAAGCAAAACTGACAAGAGCAAAATTGACATTTCAATGAATTGATTTTTTTTTTCAAGTCGTGTAAACATTTTTAGAATAAAAACCGTCGATTGTTTGAAATTGTTTTGTTATTCAGGTCAATGAGACACATTTGAACAATGAACAAAACATACTTAAAAAAAATGTTTAAATGGATTTTTAAATAAACAATTGTAATACATTTTGTTTGTAATGCATTTTACAAGAGTTTACACTTCAAACTGTTAAATTTATTAAAAAATTTTCCATTTTTTTCCGTGAGCCAATCAGAAAATGGATAAACCGAGGGTATTGTAATTAACTACCATGGCTGTTTTTAAAGTGGACTAGGGCGCACGCCAAAGTTTCATTGCTTATATTTTCCTGTTTCACATTTTAATCGACCTCATCTGACATATCGAAGCACACAAAACAAATTTGTTTGTCAAAAAATAAAGCTCTGACGTGTGAATATAGTCAAGTGTCAATGTCGCAGCCAATTTCCGCCTTTCATCAACTCAACTTTTTAAATAGGGAGGAGATGGATAATTTTTCATAATAAATTAAAAAAAAGGATTTTTATTTTCAATTGAAAGTTAACTATTTTGAATTTTTTTAATTTGAAAATTATTAAAGGCCCGATTGTTTTCTTCTTTGTATCAATCAAAGTATGTCGAAAACAAAATATGGAAGAAACGTCCTGTTGGATATACAAAAAAAAAATCAAGTAGAAATGACTCGTACACGTCAGACGGGCTTGACGACACAAGCAAACAAAAAAATAACGTTATTATGGAGTGACTGCAAGTTTTAAGTTCAAATTTAATTAAAAAACAAGTGGGTCACTTTTTCCCTCGCGAGAACTCTTTTCATTCTCTTAATTATTTAAATGTTGATAGTACAAAAATTTTAAAAAACTTTTGTCATGAACAATTTTTTTGTCAAGTTACTTTTTTTTTTAATTTTAATGATTTGTCACTGCAAAAACATTTTGCTGAAGCGAAAATTAAAACATGTCGTTTATTAAACGACTCGTTACCAAAATTACTCACTTCATGTCATAAAAATGACCCGGTGTAATAAAACGATTTTAAACTGAATCGTGCGAGAAGTTGAATTTGTTTTACATCCAAACCTTCACTTTCTTTTCACAGAGTACTGTGGTTTTCATTGTAGATGCATCGACCGCGAAATTACCAGTCTATATATATATCAGCTTCTTTTTTCATCTCAATTTTATATACGAAATTTTATATACGAATTCACTTTATCTCGCGTAAATACTTTTTATTATATTTGATAAATTTTTTAAACATTTTACTAAGATGAAAAAAAATACAATGAAATTTATAAATGGGTCTTTGCAAAACGGAACAATTGTTGCGAATATTTTGTAATTTTGTATTTATAATAAAAAAAAATTAAAATACAATTTTTTTAAACCACTAAAAAGCCATCTTTGATATCAAGTCCATTGTCAGTGGAAAGTCAGATGAAAAAGCTGAAAAACTGCTACTTCTTGTTGTCATGTCAAACGTGGCTCACAATACCTAATATGTCAATGTGCAAAACTATTATTCAGTATTAAAAAAAAAAACAATATTTCTCTTTCTGCAGAATCTGTAAATAGGAAATTGTTTTTTGATGACGAGTTACGCGAAAACATTTAATTGTATACAACGTTGTATTGATTGTTCAGCGTCACACAAAGTAAATAAAAGAAGAAGGTATGAAAGAGGAAGAAAAATAAGTCTGGCGCCATACGAAATCATCGTAATCGCGGGACGTTCAATTTTGGCACGTTTATAAAGCTTATCTCGCGCGGATACTGCTGCATCGCTGTTTGCATTAGCGACACGCGAAGATGCGAATATAAAACCAGGCAAAGCCAGCTGTTTATTGATCGAGTTGTCTGTCCTTCTTGCTCCAACGAGCTTTTTACGAAAACAAAAGCATTGCACAAAAAACGTAGTTCGTTCCGAACGTACAATAAAATAACCTTTATTCACTTGAAGTTGTAGAATAAGTTAACCTAAGGTATGGAAAACATTGAACTGGTTTATTTCTTATGTTAAATCACACTGACTTGAATCTAAATCACATTAACTAATTTCTGCTCAATTACGCTGGTTAGTTCTGTGATTGGCATCAAATCACACAGACTGATTTCAATAATGAGTTGACTTGACTCATTTGTATATACTCATTTTATAAGCCATATCGATCACACTAACTTAATCAATTTCAAACTTTCCGTAATTATCACCGAATCACACTATGACTTCTCGTACGAATCACACAATTACAATGCTTCATTTTGAAAGTCAAACTGAGTCACACTGACTCAGTTTTTGAGTCAAATCGTAAAATTTTATTAATCAGTATATTAATCACACTGATTTGACTCAATAATCATAAACTATTTGCGTAAATTTAACGTTAACAATCATATCTTCTGTCGAAATGATTGCTTTCAGTATTTCCAATGAAATTATCAATTGATAAAACGGAATGCGATATGATTTACATGATTGTATACTTGGTTAGTCAAATCGTTTGACTGCTATTCTCAAACTCGGGTTAATTTCATCTTGTAAAATTTGATGCAAACAAATAATAGCGAAACGCTTTGTTGAATCGCAAGAATAATGTTGTTTTCGAAACGAAATATATTTGCTCCGAAATTGTGTACACAATTACAATCATTCCAAAATGTGAACATCGCTGTTTGCCATTGAAACACAGGACAAAACGGCAAGTGAAATGAAAAATAAATCCTAATCAGTTTACAAAACCGGGGGATGTACGTTAAATTATTGTCGTGAACAAATATATATGCAGCGATTTTATGCATTCCATATATGTCACGTTGTTCAATTCATGTCACAAAACATTGCGGATGAAAAAGAATGATAAAAATGTACAACATGGCTCGGAAAACGACATTGGAAATTTATTGCAAATCGAGACGATAAAAATTCGTGGAATCGCAACATTTTGTTCGTTTATTAATTTATGAAATTGCATGCAAGGCAAACTCTGTAATGGTACTGTGTGAAGAAGGTCTCAGGTTAAAAGCTTTTTTTAACTTTCTACTTGAAAAGCCCAATTACTTTTTATTTATATTCGATTAAACTCATAGACATGATTTATATGTATTTTCATGTTTTTTTTTTTTTTCATTTTTCAATAATTGAACTTGTATGATAGTGATAAATTTGTATCGAAAATCGCATAAAATATGCAAGAATGTGAAGTAAACTTGATGATGCTTGGCAACTTCATCGAGGCATCGACAAAATAATTTATGAACTTTTTTTTTCTCAAGATTATACCAACTAGCTGATTTTCAAAGTACTATAATTCTATGAACCGTATTTTATATGAGATTTTTCGACATGTTCCACTTTTCACGTTTCAAAAGCTTTAACTCTATTAGTTCATGTACCAAGCGTATTACTCCTCAGACTGTAAATTATAAAATAGTTTGTTTCAAGGCGACCTATTTGAGTTGAGATTTTTTTAAAGGAAGAAATGAGATATGCCAAAACAACGGGGTGTCGAGGCGCGTAGTAAATTTGCTACTTGTAACCAGACTAGAACTCAAGACTATTAACATCTTTTTACACTCTCTTTCAAAAAGTCATTCGAAACAAGAAAACATCCAACGTACGAAGCGGAAATACTTTTTACAGAAAAAAAAATCATGTCTTGAGTTAAACGAGTTTTTTTATCCCTTTTTTTGGAGGCGTTTAAGAGTGTAAACAGAAATTCACAATCTGACTTTATTCTTTCTTTAGAAAAAAAAGAAAGTAATTGGAGAAAAAAAATTTGAAACCATTTTTGAAAAAATGAAAATAATCTTGATAAAATTTCATCTTCCAAGTTTTATTATTATTATTATTATTTTTTTTTTTTTTGAAAATTGTTTCCATGTTCCTCGCTGTATTAAAAAATATATAATAAAAGCTTGAAAAATTGACGTCAAACTTGTGGCAATGGAAATTGTATGATAATTTTATTGCAGCCGTAAAATGTTCTTTTCGAATTCATTCTACTGTCGACACGACGACTCAATTTCATAAAATAATCCTATAAATAATATTAACGAGCGTTCGTGCAGTGCAGTATCTCAAATCTCGCGCGGCCAAATGTGCAATAGCCGAAAGAACAAAGTCCAATTACTCCTAAGGATCACCGAGAATGGGGCATGAAAATTTTATGGAAGCGCCAGCAAATACCCAGCCCTAAGAATTACATTGACCCGGCTCATGATATTTGGTCTTCGCATATTATATATCTTAAGGTCAAAAAATTCTGAAATTGAATTCATGAATATTTTATCTTTCATGTCGTTGATTTATATGTATAAAAGAGAGTAATAAGAATTTAGTACAAAATTTTTTAATTAAATAACAAATCCCAATTTGTTTAGTTGTTAAAAATCAGTATCAGATTTAACACTTTTTTGTTATTATTTTAATCCGACTCTAAAAAAGTCATGATTAATAAAATGTAAACGAGAGTTGTACATTGAAACCAAAATACGGTTTATTGCGTGTAACTTTTAAATAACTCATCCGTATAATAATACCCCGAAATTGACTTGTCGCCACTGTTGTTTTTCTTAATTCCAATATTCTTAGGACTATGCCATGCTTGAATTAAAATCATAAATGAATTTCTTTTCTTCGTTTAATAAAAGAATCACAAACAGATTTTATAAATTGTTGCTTGCAGCAATTATCTAAAATTAGCCTTGTAAAAGGAACATTTCATAATATTTCCGACCGTGAGTTGTTAACCTAATCAAAATGCACGAAATATTGAAAAATATATTTTAAGCCGTATTCAATTGATATGACAACAGAATTAAAAGAAAACAAATTGAAATAAAAGAAACAAGATGAAAACAATTTAAACTATTGATTTTAAACTATATATAGCTCAAGTTTTAACTAGAGTTTTTAAGTTTTAAATACAGTTTTAACTTTTTATTGCTCCACAATCTTTTCAAACCACTGGTTGGAAACTTATGGCTGAGAGTAGAGGGTGTGGAGGGAAATGATAAAAGAAATTTTTGAATCGGCATTTTTGCATTGTTTAAGTCACTGTCACTTGGCAACAGAATTCGATCGGAGTATCGTGACCACGTGTCGTTTTACTAGACCAAAGGAAATCAACACTGTCTAAATATTTGTTTTTCAGTAAAAAAATCCGAAACGTTCTTTCATCTTGGGATAATCAGCCGAATTAAAAACACTTGAAAAGAATGAAAAAAAAACAAAAAAAAAAAACGCGCAGCATCTTGACTTAGATGCAAATTTTCAACACACCAGAGAGAGAGAGACTGGGCTTTTCATTTAACGTTTAAATTAATGCCCGTTTACACGCCACTTTGTACAGTGTGCTCACTTTCGCATAACTCCTGCCGGGATTGCTTTACGGTCGAATGCAAATCCATCTGCCACAACCCAACATTCTAACCAATTTTTTGGCTCGAAACTTGCTGAACGATGCCGAGATTTTATAGGTTTTTCATGCTCTTCTGTCCTAGTTTGTGACCGAAAGTTTTAACTTTTGATAATGTTTAAAAGCGTAAATCAATCATTGTCTTGGGATTGCAAATTAGATGCAAGATTTGATATAAAATGATTTCATCAACGTGTTATAAATCTTTTTTTATGATTTTGATAAAGCTTACCTGTCAATATTCCTTAACTAAAAAACACATGGTTCGAGCGAATCAGCATGATGGTAATACTTCTCAACTGCATCACCCTTGGAATGTACCAGCCCTGCGTTGACGATCAATGTGTAACGAACAGGTGTAAGATCCTGCAGGTAATAAAAGATTTTATTTATTTTAAAATATCATTGTACACAAATATGTGGTCCTGCAGTCGACCACACTCATTTATAATGATTCATACAATCGTTTGTAATCTCCTAAACAATCAAATTTTGGATTGCACTGAGTCACACCAACTCAAAATTTGAACCACTTTCATTCATTTTCAGCATGTCACATTGACTTGAATCTTAACTCACACTGAGTCACACTCAAGTGAACCTCATTTATCCACATAAAATTACATTGTATATAACACTGCGCCACATTAACCCTTATTATTGGCCTTATATTGGCCATTATTGAAAAATAATATGTTATTACACAATTATCTATATTACACATACATTATAACTCTTGTGGGGTATCAAACTAATTTACATAATTGTACCTTAAATCACATTGACTCATAATTTATCCAACAGATATGGAATGGTTAATTTACATTGCCAATGTAAATAAAAGATGCTTTAGCATACAGGTTACTTCAGTAATACAAATAAGCTTTTTCAACCAAATTTGCCTAATTAATTTTCATTTAAAAACATGCAAAATATGTTCAATGATACCATTGTTTTTTAATGAAATTGCTAATACGCATTGAAATTTATTTATAGTCAAATGAGCGCACTGAATGACTGAATGATCAGAAGCTCTTCAGATACATACAGATATGTATAATAACGAGATAAATGTTCGGGATTTTCGTATTGGAGCGTATCAAATAAATCTGCTGAATTGTGTAAGATATCGAGTTGTTCATTATTTGCTGTTGATTCGTTCAAAATAAACTCAATTGTAGAAATGAGCATCCACAAATAAATTATCCGTTTTAATTATTGTTTTACAGGGAAAAGAACTGAACTTTAATGAAGGATTAAAATCGCAATTGAATCATTGAAAATTACACGCGACAAAGAGAAGAAGGCTGGTTTTAATTAAACAAAATGATCGACTGAACTGAAAAATCAGTTCGATTAACATAATAATGTTATATCACCAACAAGTTTAAGCAAATAATTCTTTAATTTGAAATGAACTACTTTTATTCTGGGAAAAATAAAAATGTTTACGAACAATTTTAAAGTTGATATACAGCGACTTTATGGAACTTTTTTTATCTGTTACAAAGTTTTAATGGTAAATGAAATGTGCTGTAATTTAATATGCATCAAAACAATACTTCATTGCATAACATCGAAGATGTCCCATATCTATTACTATTATGTTCACATGACCTGAGCACAGTAAACAATTTATAAGATCAAAATTATACATTCCATATTCATTCAAAATATAATAGTATTGTAGTCGTGTCAATAACAATCGTTTTTTTATATCTGACTTGAATTCAATCGTTAAATAAATTATCAATATTTAAATTTTATAATTTATAATATTTTCGAATGTTTTCAATTCCGTGAATATAAATGTAGTCCTTTGAAATGAAATATTTACGACATTTTCCAGACTAATAGATTTTTTTATATATTTCTTTGTAATAAAAATTGTTTTCCGAGAAAATTATTCGGAATTCTGAATAACGCAAATATGTGTTAAAAACATTCAAAATCTGTTTACGGTATCTTTCACGTTAATCTATATAGGTTTCACTGTTTGATTGATATAAAATATGATACCTATCCACAGTACATCATTATCTTAACGCAATACATACGCAAATAACTATTGATCAGTTCAACATAAATACCCATTCGACTTGAATCGATAATGCATTAACATTAACTCGAAAACCTAAATTTTAATCTCAACTAATATTAACCGAAAGTGGTCGAGCTAATTATTATTTGAACAAACACCAGTTTGTACTATTGAGCAAACAATATTACAACAACTTTAGCTAATCTTATTCGATCACACCATCAATTACAATAATTAACACTGATTTATATGATGAATCACACTAAGTCACACTAACTATAATTTTGAATAACACAGATTCAAGTTTTGCACGTCATTGAGTCACAATGGCTCTATTTTCAAATCACATAGAATCACACAGACTGACGTTATACATCACACGAGTCAGACAAATTCAAACGTTAAATCAGACGCTGAATCTCATTGACTTATTTTATGAATTGCAATGAGGTAAATAATCTTAACTTGTCAATTTTACTCAAAACGAATATCACACTGCGTCACACTGATTTTCATCGTATATCATATTACATCACACTGACTCACATAGTACTGATATATTGAGTAATGTATATAACGCATACGTTTTAACTCAACTAGCGAATCACACACTGACTCAAGATATGTATGCCATCAAATTAATATGAGTTAATTAAATCGGGATTATTTCAATTTTTTGTAGATGTTCGATGATATTATATTTGCATTCTTCTCATTGGAGATGACGATAAAAATGGTAGCGATGGGGATTTACGGAAGGGGAACCTATCTTGCAGATTCTTGGAACAGGCTGGATTTCTTTATCGTACTAGCTGGGTAAGGATTTTTGTTTTCGTATCAACTAGTGCTACATATATAGAGGCAAATCGATAACTCCAACATTACACAATGTATGCGATTGCAAGGAAGAAAACCAGGAGTGCAGCGCGATATTCAGTGCACGTGTACGAAAAACTGAGAGAAAGAGATGCAGCATCAAGATCACTCTTATCGTGACCCGGCGTTACGATTCTCAATTTTCATCTTATATGCATACTGGTATTTCATTTTTCATCGAATTATAGGTTTTATGATCAGATAAGAAATAAATTAATAATTTCAATTTAAAAAAAAATTGTTTATCAAGTTATTATGTTTATCAATTTGTTTATCAATTCGAATTTATTGATCAGTTTAACGAAATAATAAATAATTAATGAATGATTTTTTGATTTGATTGATTAATTACAAAAACAAAACATCAATCATTTCGCAAATGCTACTTTTTATGCCAAAATAGTGTATTAAAATTTTAGAATACATATTAGACTGCAAGGATATCAAAGCTCGATTAATAACTCAATTTTTAAATTGAATGTCTTATTTGAATAGTGAAAAAACGTGATGTTGGCCAAAGATATTAAAAAGCGACGATTTACATAATTTGAATTGTTGCACGAAAGGCTTAACTCGCGGAGAGGTTTGCATGTTTCTGAATTCTGATTTAGAATCATCAATCGCGAACAAAATTGCATATGCCGCTTCTTTTTTTCCCTTGTCAATATTCCAATTCTTGACTTCCTTTCCTCCTGTTCCTTTTTACTCTATTCAGTCAGAGCTGCATCTAATTCATTTTCTTTTTTTGATAAGAATGGAGGTGACAAAAATGACGAGCAAATAAAGATATTTGGAATTCCAGTCAACGTCTTTTTTCCCATTTTCTTGTTGCAGGGCGCTCGAATACTGCTTGAACGTGGAGAATATGAATTTGTCTGCGATCCGTACTATAAGGGTGTTAAGACCGCTCCGAGCGATCAATAGGATACCAAGTGAGTAACTTTTCTATGTCGATCCATCTCGCGCTCAAAAAGGACCGAAACATCGCCAAATAATTCGCTTTTATTGAAAGAAAATTTTCTATATGGTTCGCTTGATGACGTCGAATCTCAGACGTTTCACTCTAACTCTTTCTCAATTTCACAATTTGCTGCACAATTTGCTACCCGAAATGGAATCATAAATTTTTCTGTCCTATGATCAAATGGTCAAATTTTTTTTTCTTAATTAAGATATATTATAATTTGACGATGACAAATTTCAAAATTATAGGGTTGAAAACTCACTTTAGTCTTCCCTTAAAAATGATTTTTTCGTCTGAATCGAATTTCAAAATAGTAATTTCTGTATAACTTAAATACAGAAATACTTTAATAATTTACTGCCAACCAAAGGTAGAAATTAAATTTCCATAGATTTAAAAATTCAATGCGCTAAGATTGTCAATGTAAAATACATTAATCGGATAAGCTGTAAACAAGATGAAAACTGGAACGAATCATTTCGTTGTATCGAGGTTTATACGTTTTCGATAATGCCGTAAAGTACGCGGGATAACTGTCAACTCAAGGATAACGCTGATGAAATTGAATCCTCTTATTTTTTTTATCAAAAAACAACTAAATTTCAGTGATACGCGATCAAAGGTGCGTTGAATTCTCGTCGTTTAAGTGCACTCATTTCTTGTTGCAATATTTTTGCTGAATTAAGTGATAATTATGATCATTTATCATAATCATATCAAGATTTAATGATACTATAAATGTTAAAAGAAGCTTTATTAAATTAAATAACTTGCTAACTGTATTCTTTTATTTTAAATTTCATTATGAGTGACCGTCAACAAAGTTTTCAAACTACCACCACGTAATTTAATTGAGACAGAATAAAAAAATTGCACAAAAAAATTGCGCTGGTCCACTTTAGATGTCGTTTGCAGTATAACAATTGTCATTTGAAATCCTTCATGATAATAACAAAAAAAACCTCAGTACAATTAAATAGTACGACAATAATCGATAGTTATAAATTAGTATGACTTCGTTGAAATTCAACAAAGAGTTCAAGTTTTCTCGAGCTTAATTAAATTCGTCTCCGCCTGTTAACTAAAGTTCTTCATTTGAATTAACTTTCGAAATCAGCTGAACTTTCAACCCTGACTATGCCGTATTAATTGTTCTAATTTAAAACTAGTTTGAGATTAATATATATTTCACATATATGAGAGTATATATAATACTGTTGCACGCCGAACCGTTTATCATAACTCCGATTTATACAAAAAAAATAAAAAAAAACAAGAACGAATTTATTAACGTAGATATAATGAGGTTGACTGTCAAAAGTAGACTTTATTTTAGCCTCCAAACTTTATATGGTTACCACGTATGTGGTATATGTTTTATATACACCACATTTATATCAATTTTTATATCTCTTTTCGGATGAATGTGACATATTACCATGTTTTAGGCATGAGGATACTCGTGATGTTACTGCTCGACACACTCCCGATGTTGGGTAACGTGTTGTTGCTATGTTTCTTCGTCTTCTTCATCTTCGGCATCGTGGGTGTGCAGCTATGGGAGGGAATCCTGCGACAGCGCTGCTTCCTCAAAGCGCTTCCTAACGTCAAGTACCCCGAGTAAGTGAGAAGATGAACCTGAGTTTAACACATCATGAATATCAATTGCAGCAGACCGTCCATAGCCAACGTCTTGGATCTAAAGAAAAAAAAATGGGAAGCAAATAAATAAAGATTGCTCATGAGTTGATAGGTGTGCGTACGTATGCCGGACCGTGGATATCAAAGAAGACTTACCGTTTCGAATATAAAAAGTCGTTTTTTTCAAATCCGCAAAATCCGGTTATCGATCGTCGATATACTAAGTGATGCAGGCTACAGCATCAATCGTTCCCAAACATCGTTCCCCATGCAGAATAGTTACATCAACCTGTCCTTATCAAAAAAACTTGTATTTATTTAGAATAATTGCGCTGAGCATGTACTGAAGTCAAGTAATTTAACCTTAAAATTACGCCCCATGTAAAAAATAAATGTCACAAATGTTTATATACGATCGCATATGTGCCACATATTTATTTTTACCTGGGGCCTGCTAACTGTTCTTTCTTATGAATAAAAAAAAGTTGAACTAAATTTATACAGGACCTAAGAGGGAAACCCCGACGTGTAAATTATCCTTTAATTTTTTTACTTGTACTATTTCTTGAATTTTAACCTGGTGCTTTCCCAGGGTCGATTTCTGGGTACTGTGTTCCCCATGTTGGGCACCATTTCGGTGCGGACTATGGGACCCAGAAACCATTCCTGGACAAAGCATCGTATTTTAGTATGTAATATTGGACTCTAAAATGGCGGCATGTTTCAAAACAAGATGGCGGGCCTCAATCTGCCATCTTGGTAAATTATTGTTATTCCAAGTTCACACTTCAAAAAAGTAATATCAAGATGGTTACGTCCTGTAAATTAGCGAAACTTATTCACTACAAATAAAATTCTTATTTATCTAAACAAAAAAAAATAAAAGTCAACCTTATAGCAATTTTATAATTGAATTTTTTAGCACTAGAAGCCTAAAAGGCTTGCTTTTTTGAAGATCCGAATAGAAAGTTAAGGATCGCGTATTATCTACCGTAGGAGATGGAAGTCAACTGACTTTTTTGTGTAGTATAAGCAGCAACCTATCCTGTGCTTTTTGAACGCGCTCGCGCAACGTGGTTTTACTTATTTTGTTTATTTTTGTTCCTGTTCCACACCAGCCGGCAATGACAATACGACGCTCCGCCTTGCATGGAGAGCATACTACTGAGACCCGACAAAAAAATATAATAAAAATTTAAACAACTGTCTTGAACAGCTTGTCATGTTCTTTGCCTCTTCTTTATCGATTGTATTTCATTCTACTCTCTGTCGCACCTGTTCCTTTAGCCATACAGCTATACACGACAGAGGATACGAATGATTGCATTTGCTAAATCAAAACAATTCGTAAAAATCAATCGTTAAATTCAAAAACAAACTTAACTTTGAAGTTAAGTTCAGAGGTTCAGATACAGCGTTCACGTACGCGCACACACAAAAACGAGCAGGGGAAAAATGTTGTTTCTGTTTTATTTGATTGATTTTTTTTTTCAAAAGTGAAATGTCAAAAGTTGATGTGGGTATTGGACAAATAAATTATTGTACTAAGGAGTTATACAAGGGGGGCAGTGACAGGCTCTTGTTTCGCTGTTGCAGGTTACTCTCGGACGAGTACTCGATTCGATCACGCATTTAGTAAGCTCTAGTAGACAATGTGCTGTGCATATCTCTCTCTCTAAACATTAAATCTATAAATAAAATAAGGCAAAATATCTGTATATATGAATTATACGGTGCATGCGACCGTCGTCATATATTTTCGCGCGGCTGACACATGTCCTTTTACGGCATGTAACAGTCGCAGTTGCACCGCAATTGTGACGCTTTTGATGACACTGTATAGTTGTACATACAAGCGTTATAAGGCGTCCGGTGTGAACAACACGTTGGACGACCGTTGTATTATATCTCTGTCCTGATAAGATTGTTAGTATGTGTCCAGAATAGAGCATGCAATCTGACCTGTGTATTCGTCGTTGGTTATAAAACATTTTGGCAACAATTCATCTCTTCAATTTTTTCACACGCGTCCGTAATCATTCCGGTGCGATGCACGGCTGGGAACATATTATTCTAAGGATCAATCCTTGTTCTGTCTCTCTGTCTCTATGTGTTTCTCGCGGGCTGCATTGATTCCTGCCTTTCTTTCTCTCTCTTTCTTCTGCGTCGACTGCTCTCGTCGCGCCAGATATTCACTCGTTTCGAACTGCATGCGTCGATGTGTTACACGCACCGTGCTCTTTGATTTGTCTCTGTTCAAACGCTCGATCGGGTACAAAACGAAAATTAACAAACGAAGTAATGTTCAAAGTAACCGAGGCCTTTGTGACTTGTGTCCCGAGCAATCGGTAACGATCGGTCGCACAGTTAACTGGCTGAATCATCGGCTTCGTTGCCGATGTGACGCGCGGATGCGACGACGCCAGAATTAATCAGGTCAAATCTAACTAGCTCCCCAACCCCCTTCAAAAGCACTAACTTTGTTAACACTGTATTCTGCAATTGTACAAACTCAGTCTCACTCTCAATTAATATGAGATATAAGAATAGTGCGTATTAAACAATAATAATCGAATAAAACCGGTATGTAGATCGGTGGTTGAAATAGAGAACGATCTGCACCCTCACAAGAATTAAACGTTAGATGGGCAAAAGTACGCACACGAGCTGGTAACATAGTAAAAATAATCGATTGGTCGATAACATATTTGTTGCAGGACAAAAAATCAGAGGTCATGTTGTCGATGCCAGAAATTTATGTGGTGTATGTGAGCATTATATGTGGTACGGGTTGAACGAATTAAGTAAGACGACTGACCTTTTGATTTTTGCTGGCGAATAATAATAGTTGGACTTGAATTCTATTTGAATAAGAGATAAACTGTTGCGATCTAAGATGGCGGATTCCCATCTACACAAGATGGCGGATGGCGATCCGCCATCTTGTACTAGGTATATACAGTCAAATTAAGTAATAGAAAAAAAAGACTAGTCCACCTATTTATGTTAATCAAAACCACAAGTTTGCAAGGTTATCGCACAGTCGATTCGCTACGGGCACTGTTTCAGTATCTACTTTGAAATAGGATAAGATTGGCTAGAATAGAGACAACACGGTACGAACGATTATCAGTGGTCACGTCTCTGCTAAAATTATCCATTTTGAGTGTAAGATTCTAAGAATGATTCTGTTCGTCGTCGATATCGTAGCGAGCCTATTTTGGACGAACAAAAAACAATTTCTTGATAACAGTTAAGCGTTTCTTTTAGCAGGGATGATGGTTTTTTGTTTGAGTATTCAACGAAACGCAACTGCGTGTCGAAAAGAAAAAAAGAAAAGAGTCAAAAATAGTTGGCGACAAACGAGTCACTAAAATTTGCATATCGATGGATTTAAAATTAGAATCGGATGACTGATTACCGTGTTGCGGATGGAATGAATCATGCGATTTAATGAAAACCGAGCACGCAATTTCGAACTGGACCTTGTCTACTTTTCTTGACGTCGATCGTTCAAACGTGTTGGATAAATGAAGCATGCCAATGAGACTGAGTGCATCTGTGCATATTATACAGTCGTCTTGTCTTGCGTTGTGCAAGCCCCGGCTTGCTTCGATCGCTTCTAATGCGTGCATTGTCTTGCAGCGATCTGGGAAAGTACTTCGAGCTTCAGGGACAAGATTATATTTGTTCGCGTCCCGACGACAACGGCATGCACAGTTGCAGCAATTTGCCTGCACTCAAAATTGGTAAGAGACGCAGACACTCAATTATCAGTTCGTCTTTAAAGATTTTTTATCCCTCGCCTTAATGCAAACGATCAATTTTTCAAAGGTTTTGATACTGCTTTTAAATTCGTGAGATTGACACTTACTTGATTATATCTGTGCCAAAGTCGTCAACACGAGACGAAACAAATTAAATATTTGATACCCACGCGATGAATAACTAAATTAGTTCTTTGTTATTCTTTTTATGACAGTGAGAAATATGTTTCTTTTATTAATATTTCATTTTCTTTCGCTACATTCTTGTTTTATTATAACTTTGATACAGATTTGTTGCTAAATTTGATCGTTGGATGGTTTTGAGTGGTCGTCATCTCTCTATGCAGTAGAATAAATCAATAGATAGTCAGACCCATAAAATTACTTGTAGCGTCGTAACATAAACATTACTTAATCATAAATGATTATGACTGAGGATGTTTTGATTACGGTTCTAAATTTTTGTTAATCCACCAACACACTCAGATAAATAGAATATCGACGAGGAGAAGTTGCAAAACTAATCTATCAATATGTCAATAGGAAACGTGGTATGTAACAGTACAGCACTGCCCAACAATAATTCTACGTACATAACGAATGACACGTGCGTCAACTGGAATTACTATTACACCGAATGCAAAGGTCAAGGAAATAACCCGTTCCAAGGAACCATATCTTTTGACAACATCGGTCTCGCCTGGGTAGCGATATTTCTTGTAAGTTTTTATAATTCATTTCAACAGCCTCCAAATTTGTACAATCAAACAAAATGAAAGGGATCACTAGCCTAACAAAATCTCTCTGATTCGAAACAGGTTATTAGTTTGGAAGGTTGGACCGATATAATGTACTACGTCCAAGACGCGCACTCATTTTGGGATTGGATATACTTCGTTCTGTTAATAGTCGTAAGTAATCAAACTCAAAACATTTTCAAAAATGTTTGAATGGATTGTCCAAAAGTTCTTCTTCTTCTGTTACAGATCGGTTCATTTTTTATGATCAACTTATGCTTAGTCGTCATAGCAACGCAATTTTCTGAAACCAAGAAACGGGAGATGGAAAGAATGCGACTGGAGCGAGCGCGTTTTCACTCCACGAGTACTCTAGCTTCGTCTACCAACACTTCAGAGCCGACGACTTGTTACGCCGAAATTGTCAAGTACGCGCACTCGAATTAAGCAGCACCTTTAATGATAATTAAACACTTTCTCAGATACAAACTTCAGCAACGATTCATTTTCGACTTTTGAGATGAGATTGATTTTCACTACCGTGAAGGACGGCACGTTTTAATTACTTTAAAGGTTCAAGTATCAACACGTGTTCAACGCATCGATGAATAATCGATTTTGTTATGAGTATTTGAGTACCGGTGATTGTATTTGTAATTTGATTTAACGTCTTAATTCTACACTTGAGACATCAACCAATTTAAATTTGCAAAACCACAAAAAGAATCATAAATTAAGTACAAGTTGCTCAGAAGTAGAACATTTTCAAATTAATCTCAACAATTATTGTTGATAAAAAGTAACGTGCAATAGCGTTAATTCTCAACTGTGTTAAAAACGATTGATAAAATTCACAAGTGTGAATTATTTTAAAACAATGCAAATATTATCAAAGCCTGAGAAAGTTTTTTTTTTCAAAATGCTACTCTGCATAATGTGAATACCCCTTTTCGATTTATTTGGTCGGCGTACAAGTAGGACTTGATCGCGAAGTTTCATAGTGTAGCTCTCAAGCGGGGAGACAGTAGGTCCTCGAGTAGCACTCTCGAGGCACTTGGGTCGAACTTTTATTCAGGCGGGCGATTTAATCGCTGATTTAATTCGCGATATTTTCATGCCAGAATATAAGAACATTCGAAGGTGAAAGGCATATAGGGTTTGAATAGCAACCAAAAGGGTCCTTGTTAATATCAAGACTCAGCCCAACGTAACATTGACTTATTTATTTTGCCTTTCTTGGCACAGATACATTGCGCACCTGTGGCGACGAAGCAAGCGGAGATTGATGAAAAAGTGGAGGCTCTATCTATACAGTAGACAACAAAAACGAGAACAAAATCTACTTAAAGAGCAGCAGGGTCAGCCAAAATCCAACATTGTACAGTCTAATAAAACAAGTGGTAAATAATCGCTAGTCGTCATCATTAATTAAGATTCATTTCATTAAAAAGTGCAAAACACATTTCAAATTCAAAAACTTTTTTTTTTTTTTTTCAGATAGAAGATTACATCACAGCGGGTGTCCTCGTCTTTTAGCTGCCTTAGAGAATGTGGAACAGGGTAGTGTTAGCGATTTCAAAACAAGCACAACTTCGGTGCAGGCAGGCAACGGTGGAGGTATTGGTACGGTATCCATAGCTCCTCGAGCCAGTCCTGAGGTATCGGAGATTGAGCTGTCGTCAAAGCAAGGTCAACGACATAGTATTCATAGATTGTCGTCCAACGGCAGCGATAACATTGTCAATAGCGAGGTAAAGTCACATTTGTAGTACAGCATAGATTGTAAAGCTGTACTTGGGATTGTCCAATTGAAGTATCACCATGAGACTTGCACACTGCAGCTGAATCAGTCAAACCTCTTTCAGCCAAATAACGCATTGTTAAGTCCGCCTTGTACCTATCATCGAAGAAGAAGTAGCGTCATGTTTAGTGATGTGATACTGCTCCACGGGAGTAGCGCCAATACTATGCCAGGCTCGATAGGAGGGGCCATCGAGAAAAACGTCTGCTCGAGTGAAAAGATGACACAGACGGGCGATGGAAATGTTTGGTCCACCGTTGATACCAACAACATTCAGGTAAGCTTTGGAACGATCCATTTGATGCCTCGCAGACAAATTATTGATTGGAACAATTTCTGTTTAGGCCGACATAGGTGCCAGCGAAGCAATGACTTGTCAAGAACTGTTGGCGCTGAGTGGAGCCCTCAGTGCTGCATTGCCAACTGGGCAATTAGCATTGGACTCGTTTTTGGCATCGCTCACAAAGGGCATAAGCGATAGGAGAATAGCTCTGGAGGAACGAGCACAGTGGACGAACGACGCGGACAATTGTTCCTGCTGTTATGAGCCTGCAAATGAGCAGTGGCCCGAGGAAAATGAGAAGTTGCAAACTTCAAGAATAAGGCGGTTCTTTAGGGTTGCCGGCAGCTGCTGTGTTCGTGCGACGCGATGTATGCGCAAATATATCAAAAAGCTCGTCGAATACAAGTATTTTCAGCAAGGAATTCTGTTGGCGATTTTAATCAATACTCTTAGTATGGGTATCGAATATCATAATCAGGTAAAATGAATGATTACCCTTTTGAAAAGGAACTCGGGCTTGAATAATAAATTTCATCATTTCTTTCAAAAGCCGGATGAATTGACTGTTGCTGTTGAAATAAGCAATATTGTGTTTTCTGTCATCTTCGCTATTGAAATGTTGCTGAAGTTAATTGCGGAAGGTCCTTTTGGCTACATCAGCAACGGTTTCAATGTTTTCGATGGTGGTGTTGTTGTTTTAAGGTAACAGTTGAAGTATAATTAATTGAATAATATCAGAAGGAAACAAGTTTTCAATCGCAACTTTTGGTGCTGTTCACAGTGTCGTGGAATTGTGCCAGACGTTTTACGGTGACGGGGGTGGCAGTTCAGGTCTCAGCGTATTAAGGACCTTTCGTCTGTTAAGAATTCTGAAGCTCGTTCGCTTCATGCCAAATTTACGACGGCAGCTCTTCGTCATGTTACGCACAATGGATAACGTCGCTATATTCTTTTCCCTTTTAGTATTATTCATCTTTATATTCAGGTGAGTCTATTAATTCAATTTAATTACAACTTCATTTGCGTTAATTTGAATAAGCACCTTCGAGGCAAGATTAATCTTGCGTCCTAATAAATATATACAGGCAGCAAAATCTTAATCTGATCGATTAGCAAGCATCAAATTCACATGATCGGCGATAAGCTAGAACTTTTTTTCTAACTTGAAAAAATAATAATAATAATAAAAAAGAAACACCTTGAGGACTGCATTTAATTTTTCGTCGAATCATTCCATTAAAATTTGGTCTATCAGAGAGTTTGTTTGATACAACGGCATCGACATCTCTGTATTGTTCATCTCACATAACAGGAGATATAAACATGATTGATAAGCAATTCTAAATGAACATGTCGAGTCAATGGTGCCACTGAGAAAATTTTGTTTGTCACTCAAATCAGATTTAGAATATACATTTTCTGTATAAACATTGTTGAATATTGAATTGGCTCTAAAATTATTGCATTAATCAAGCGCCTTGAACGATTTTTCTCAGTGATGGCAAACCAATTGACGGAGCATTGAATTCAAGCAATAATTTGGTTGACGAGTAAACGTGAAATGTTAGCTTGACATTGATACGACGCTGACGGCGTGTTGGTAATGATGGTGTTGTTGGCACGTCCGATTGAGGCAGCTGTTGCCCTTTTAATGGCTTGAGGCATCGAACATACTATTTACTATTAGATATTTACGTGTCTGCATGGTGCTTTTATGCTGAAAATGTCTAGCGACGATTCTGACCGGCTACTTATTACTATGAAACATCTGTATTTCGTATACTTCGAACTTTACCTCTGTTACCTTCACTTGCTAAAACTCTGAGCGCATATCGGTGCGTGCCTCGGTGTTACCGTAATTCGATATTAGACAGCTTGCAAATATGTATAGTACCTTTTCATCATAGAGCTCAACTTGATGCGGCTTTGCGTTTGAGATGAGATCTGATTGCGATACAACCACAAGCTTTTAAGGTATCGTTGCAACAGAGCTTTTCAATTTACAACCGTCATGACAATCTTGACATCCTCAAGATGTCCGCGTGTGTTGTTTCAAGTTATACGCCGATGCATCTCTCTCACTTGGCTCGAACTGCGCCTCAACTTTCAGCATACCCATTCTATATCCATGTAGGGGTTTATTTCTAAATGAGCCATCCACAAATGTGCCAATGCGTGTGAGGGTCACTTTGACATCAAAATTTTTTTCAATTCTCGCGCGTCACTGTTATATTCGTTGCTTGGACATTATGCTTACGTTCTCGACCAAAATTTTCAACGACTTTTGTTTACAAAACGAAGAACGTTTAAAATTTTGAGCCACTGATGATGTACGCAGGACAAAGTAACCCTTTTAAACTCACGTGTCGATTTTTAGGTTAGGACCACCACTGGACGTATTACATTGAGTAGACCTTTTTTAAGGTTATTTCAAGTACGACTGTCACACTGAGGTCTTAAATTTTGTTCTCCATCTACATAGAAATTTCATTGTTAATGAAATATTTGAGAATTTTAAACCGTACAAGACAGAAGACTAGAGGCCGCCATCTTGTGGGCCCTCCGTCGACATTATGTGTACCAGTTTGGATAGCAAACGTTATTTTGTCCCGTGTACCAGCTTACAGTCATCGTAATGCAAATTCAGATGATTTAAAATACGAAAAAATGTGACTGCAATTACTGAATGAAGAGTTAACATAATCGCGATGTGGTGATTTTGTCATTTGTTTAGTAGTAAATTTTCTAATAACGCACAAAAAAAAACATGTTTCACGAACATGAAGTATATCGCACGTTTCGTTGTGTTGTAGTATACTCGGGATGAACCTGTTCGGTTGCAAATTCTGTGAAACGATGAAAGGCAGCTCTGACGTCGAATGCGATAGAAAAAACTTTGACTCGTTACTCTGGGCTATTGTCACGGTGTTTCAGGTACCTATAGGATCATTTACAATCCGAGGGCTTCCTAGTATTTCTATAATCTTAAAGATCCTTTTTTTTCTCTCTTTTTTTAAATTTTGATTTTTTTATTCTCCACATAAATACACGCTGTATATCGTATATCAAAGTCACTCTGTCACACACTAAAGCTAAAGATAGTGCGAGTGTGATGCCGGTACTACTTTTACCAAAATGAAAGCTAAGGTAACGTATAAGTACTTACAGCATGTCCTTGATCAACAGCAAAATAAAGAAACGGAGAGGAGACAAGCTGTATACAAATATTGCTTCTTTAACGAACGTTGGATTTTCGTAAGAAGGCTACTTTGCATCGTAAAGTATATTACATGCCGCATGTGCTATTAAAACTGTACTCAAATTTACGTGGCATACGTGCTTCGCATTGTTGATCATTAGAGTAAAAACCGTTGACGTTTGTGACAGTAAATGTAAAACTTTTAGTGCCCTTTTCACTTGAACACTTATAACTGGTACATGGTGTTAGTTATTTATTCGTGAAATGTTTGTTGTCACATAGAAATTATAGGCATGGTAACGGAACTAGGCGTGTGTCATCGCTCAATCCAAAGTACAATACAAAAAATCGGTATCTCGATGTTGTTTACAAAAGGAAATCATTAATCCGGCTCATTTTGTAACAAGATTAAAAATACTTCTCTAGAGCTGATACCTCATTTTTTGGTACCGGTTTTTAATCGCTTATTGTTCAGGCTTTCGTCGTTCCTCTTTTGATGTCGTAGACGTTTAGCTAAATAGCCTAACATTTAGATGGTTGATTTCGTCAAGGACTCAGAAATTACAAATTTGCAATTATTTTTTGTAGATGTACAGTCAACGCTTATTCATTCAGTAGAACTAAAATATTATTTTAAATCTAACTATTGTAGCGATGGTTTTGCATTTAATTCAAAATAATTTGCTGGTTATATGTTATACAACCAAATCTTGTATGATACCAAACTAATTGCTTTATTTTTGTTTTAAACCTTAATTACGAGAAGATGTAATCAATGTAGAAAAATTACATCAAAATAACAAAAAAGCAAACTAAAACCAAAAACCAAAGACAAATTGTATGATTATACAATACCAATTTTCTTAGCTCAAAAGTGTAATATAATATGCTTTGCATGTTGGTGTGTTATCGATGTGACTGCCACTAACGTCGTCGACACGTATCTACACTCGTGAACTTATTGCGATACTTACAGACGAAAAAAAAGTTAAAATACAATTAACAATAACAAGCGCAAAGAAATATAAATTAAAAACTAATCATAGTCATCTGTTTCACAAAAGCACATCATATAACAGCGTCACATGTTGCGACATGGTACTCTCTGCTCGGTTAAAACGGAGTGAAATAAGAAAAAAAAAAAACAAGATTCTTGTAAGTCTAACACGGAAATAAATAACCTGTCAATTCTCAGATGAGTTTCAGATTGAAACAAAGACAGCATCATAAATGGGTATTTTTTTCCGTGAACTATCATGGAAAGATCTAAACACCTTATAGTTAGACTTGTCATAGGCCAAGTAGTTAGTGACACAACGACAAAATTTCCGTTGATGCCGGATATATAACAATTTAGAGACCTACGAAGTAATCGTACTGCTAGAAGATGTATAATTGCAAAACCCTCATTGAGCCTTACCCACTTGATGGCATTCACAAATACAACCATATTCGTTTCTGTTTCAATGAAGACAGACTTGAATCAATTGAATCAGTTGGGTTAACCAGAACAGTGTCCTTCATCAAACATAAACAACCCGCATTCAGCAGTAATAAGTACTTTGTTTGACTCATTACTACTTTTGCAAACACAAGCCGAAACGATAACATTTAGCTTCAAAAATCACAGAGTCAATTATAGTCCAACCCGTCAAGTTCGACTGATGTCTCATTAAACTCCGATGTGATTTGGATCCCCATAGAAATTCCACTTAGAATGCCATTGTTTCTGCTAGGGTAATATCAAAATTGTCATTCAGTGTGACAAGATGGAACAAAACCTTACAAGCCAACACAGAGAAAGAAAAAATAACGATCAAATTATAAATTTACATTTTCATTTCAGTATACGAAATATTATCATAGAATTTTTTTTTGTTTCTCTGTGTAATACTGTTACACGATCATTTGGCCCACCATCACAACGTATTCACATGTTTTCATTTATGAGTATGCCAATTTTGCAGAATGTAAGCTTTCAAGCGAACATCGACATCGCTATTTTTTAGACATTTCGCTTATCGCTGCTCGTGGATTGCCTCCACAACATATTATGGTTACCAACTTTCAAATTTGCATTAATTTCCAATGTTGTATTTAAAAAGGAACGTCATAATATGAACGATTGGAGGTAATCCACGTGATGTCGAGTTAGCATATACCAACGCAAATACATTAGGCCACTGGATTGTCTCGGTTGCAGCATCCTAGGAATGTACCTGTTCGGGGGTAAGTTTTGCATGTGGGCGGATCGGACTCGGCCCTGCACCTGTGCTGAGGTGGTATCGCGCCACCCAATGTGTCGCTGTGATCGCAAACATTTCAACGACATCGTCTGGGCACTTGTTACTGTCTTCCAGGTACCAATGTTCTTTATACAAGCTTATCCCTTTTTTTGTTTCGTAACGTAATGTATTCCCCCCAGCTGTACACACTCCTAATTACTCATCCTAAGATTGATTTGGCGTTGAATATTCGATTTTTGTTTCAAATACTTTATTTTGTACAAACGTCGAATAAACGACGCAATCGGCTGACTACTTTTAATCAGAGCTTGGGAATTATTTGCAGATTCTCACTCAGGAAGACTGGAACGTCGTGTTGTTCAACGGGATGCAAAAGACGTCACATTGGGCGGCTCTGTACTTTGTTGCTCTGATGACTTTTGGCAATTATGTACTTTTCAACTTACTTGTAGCTATTCTAGTCGAAGGATTTTCTTCTGAGGTTTGTTCTTGAGCTTTGTTTGACCAGAAATATTCCCAGGATATATTTAAATGTTAAACCATTTGCAGAGAAACGAAAGAAGAGAACGAGAACAAAGAGAACTAGCAAGACTTGCAGCAAAGGAAGCTGGTCTTGGAAGTGACGATGGTTCTTCCCGTTTATCTAGATCACATTCAATCACAGATAGTGATACGTATACTCAGGTAAGTGAGCAGGTTTGATTCTTAAAAGTATGCTCAACATCTTTAAGTATGTTTTCAATCTTCTAAGTTGTTTATTATGGATCAGGATCAGAGGAGCTTTTGGCAGAGCGAAGACGACCTGCGAAAGTTCAAAGACAGTTTCAATCGTGAAAAACACATTAGTGCCTGGAAATATTCAGCAGTTGAACCAAAATGTATACCAAGGGACGTAAGAATGGGGGGACATCAACTGCCTATCATAACGCATACAGCAGCAACGCCTCAGGACTCACCAAACACTACTCTTGACGTAGAGTATAGGGACATCAATTGTCGCGCTATTTATCCCACTACGCTATCTATTGAGTCTATTGATAGAACTTCCAGCCAGTGTAGTATTTATTCAGGATTTTTTAAGCCACCCGACAATGTTAACAAAAACTCGGTCAATAATTTTTTGACCAGTCAACCGTGCAGACGCATCAGTCTCGTTACGTCTGCTGTCAATTCTAATTCTTCCACAAAAGAGTCTGCAATCTCCAGGTACTATCCCTAGATTAACATTCTAAACAAATTCTAAAATTGAAATAATTAAAATGTATATATATTACTAAATAACTTCAATTTCTTTACAGTCCGCCCAGAATTCAGCGGGGGTACTCTTGGCGCATGTCAAGACCATCTTTGAGGAAAAAAAGGTGGTCCCAGTCTGAAGACGAATCAGCTGGTCAAGCTATGATACTTAATAGTAACTATTCAACAAAATCAATGTAAGTTGAAAGAATAGATAACAAATATGAATCGTGACAATCATTTGAATTCGAATTGGTATTAACTTGTAGGAGTTGTGGCGATTACACGAATTACAACGGTGGACATTCACAAAGTCCAGTGAGAAACGACATGCCTAACAACCGCACAACAAGAATGATGTCTTATAGTTGTAGACTTAGTCCTAATACTTCCATAAAAAGTCGTAGTCCCTCAATAGCTCGATACACGAGTTCATCGAATCAGGTACATACAAAATAAAAACTTGTAATCTCAACTGTAAGAGATCTAACTTCTGAACTGGGTTGTATTATTTCAGATGAGATGGATTGATGATGTCTCGAGACGCAACTCTTTACGCGGTTATGAAAGTGTTCCATCTCGTAAAGTACTGCCTTTTGACGAAGTTCCACCGAGCTCTACACCAAGGACAATTAATAACTTGACGATCGAGACGGGACAACTGCCGCAGATAAGGCGGCTGCCCAAGGACGACGCAGAGCAGCAGCCCTACAGAGACGAGCAAAGTCCTCCGTCCAATGGTCACGATACCACCAACAGTGCCGAAAAGAAAAGGAAAGTTTTTTTGTTTTTCGAGCCAAAAGGGTGTCTGAAGGAGCGCGATGACTATTCCTTGTTCTTGTTTCCACCAAACAATCGGTACTTATCCAAAATCTAATCCATTATGAACTATAAAAAAAAAGACCACAACTCAGTAGGACCGTTCACTTTTCAGATTTCGCTATTTATGTCGTCTGTTGGTTGAGCAAAAATGGTTCGACAACGTCGTGCTGTTTTTCATTGGACTCAATTGCATCACGCTGGCCATGGAAAGACCCAATATACCACCTGACAGCAAAGAGAGAATGTTTCTTGCGTCGGCAAATTACATCTTCACCGTGGTATTCGCCGCAGAGATGTTTGTTAAAGTAAATTCAATATTTTCTGCTGAATTTATATGAACTTTCATGCATTGCAAAACAAAACTAGCAAGACATTTTTTTTTCATAGGTTGTAGCAACAGGCATGCTGTACAGTTCCGACGCATACTTTACATCAGGTTGGAACATAATGGACGGGTCTCTCGTTTTAATCTCCATCGTTGATCTTTCCATGTCATTATTATCCTCGAGTAGTCCCCGAATCTTTGGAATACTGAGAGTAAGTATTCACGACGTACCAAAAAATCAACTATTGTAAGAACACACTGACTGCAATTGTACTGTCAATTTTTCGTCGCAGGTGTTCCGTCTTCTGAGATCTTTGAGACCATTACGTGTGATCAACCGAGCGCCAGGTCTGAAGCTTGTAGTTCAGACGTTGCTCTCATCACTCCGACCCATCGGCAACATTGTTCTTATTTGTTGTACATTTTTCATCATCTTCGGCATCTTGGGGGTGCAGCTGTTCAAAGGTGCCTTTTACTACTGCGAGGGCCCTGAGATCAAAGACGTGCGTAACAAGACGGATTGTCTGGCCGATAAGCGAAATCAGTGGCTAAACCGAAAGTACAACTTTGATGATCTTGGCAAGGCTTTGATGTCCCTTTTTGTACTGTCGTCGAGGGACGGTTGGGTCAATATCATGTACACCGGCTTAGACGCAGTTGGTGTCGACCAACAGCCCATTGAAAATTATTCCGAATGGAGATTGCTTTATTTCATCTCGTTCATTCTTCTGGTTGGTTTTTTTGTGCTGAACATGTTCGTTGGAGTGGTGGTTGAGAATTTTCATCGGTGTCGCGAGGAACAGGAGAAGGAAGAGCGAGTGCGCAGAGCAGCGAAACGAGCATTGCAGATGGAAAAGAAACGGAGAAGTGCGTGAGCATTGATTCGACTTGTGAAAAACATTGACACCGAGGAAATAACATTTTACTTTTTTTTTGTAACAGAGATGCACGAGCCACCGTACTACGATAACTATTCAAAAGCACGTCTTTTTGTTCACAACGTCGTTACGTCCAAATACTTTGATCTGGCTATAGCGGCTGTAATTGGATTGAACGTCGTGACGATGGCAATGGAATTTTATATGATGCCGAAGGCGCTCACTTATGCGTTGAAGATATTCAATTATTTTTTTACCGCTGTTTTTATATTGGAATCGATCATGAAACTTCTGGCCCTTGGTGTACAGCTGTATCTGAAAGACAAGTAATTGTTATTTAGAATCAATTGGATCTAAAATTACAACATTTGCAGACTGACATCAAAACTTATTATTTTTCAGATGGAATCAATTGGATATAGGAATAGTTATATTATCAGTCGTAGGGATTGTACTTGAAGAATTGGAATCCAAAATTATTCCAATCAATCCGACAATTATACGGGTAATGAGAGTTCTCCGAATCGCACGAGGTAAAGTGGTTGAAATTGCTGAGTCGTATAATTGCATTCTTTGTTCACTTATGAAACACGATTAATGTTTCGCCTTTCACACTTTTGTTACAGTGTTGAAACTATTGAAAATGGCAAAAGGAATTCGAGCATTATTGGACACTGTTATGCAGGCTTTGCCACAAGTCGGCAATTTAGGACTGTTATTCTTTTTGTTGTTCTTTATCTTTGCTGCACTAGGGGTCGAACTATTCGGTCGATTAGGTACGATCGATATTATGGTTGAACTGTTTTGGCGTCTCAATGTTAAATTATCCGCTTTGATTTCACAGAATGCAATGACGAAACGCCATGTCAAGGATTGGGCGAGCATGCACATTTCAGTAATTTTGGAATGGCATTTCTCACGCTCTTTCGAGTGGCAACGGGCGACAATTGGAATGGCATCATGAAGGACACGCTGAGGGACGACTGTGACGATGCCGCTGATTGTGTGAAAAATTGCTGTGTCAGTTCAGTGATTGCGCCAATATTTTTCGTCATTTTTGTATTGATGGCTCAGTTTGTTCTTGTTAATGTTGTCGTTGCTGTTTTGATGAAACATTTAGAAGAAAGTCACAAACAAGTGAGTGCCACCCTTCCATCTTCTTTTAATTGGACATATTACGGATCTATTTTAAATTTAACACGAGATCAATTCTTTCAGATGGAGGATGAATTAGATATGGAAAATCAGCTAGAAATGGAACTGGCTGCTGAACAGGAAGAATTATTGGAAGTAGAAGAGGAGGATGAAGAAAAAGAAGCCGAGAGCTTGAAAGAGCAAGAAGAGAAGAAACAAAAATCAGATGACGAATCCAGGCAAGATGGATTTTATGGTGCGAGACCAGGACTGTCAAAAGTTAGATCCTTGCCGGCTAATTTCACATACAATCCTCCAGTTGAAAGGGACAGGTTCACCGAAGGTAATTATTTAAAATAAGCGTTCATTTTTTCATCAATGTACAGTTTTTGTAACACATAATTGTTTCTTCCCAGATGCCTCTGTATCAGTATCAGATAACAGACGCAGAAGTTCTGTTCATCGACTCACAAAGTCTTCGAAATACAAGGCGAAACGACGTCAGACGTTTCACTCTCACCAGCGCAACCCGCTGCTGCCCGTTTCAAGCATGCATTTCGAGGTGGCTGAAGTAATAAAGAAACCAGTGAACAATCTGAGTGTACCGCGCATCATTCCTCAAGGTAACGCCTCGATCTACGGCAGTACAAGGTACCTACAGTGTCCAACCGAGAACCGCGACAACAATACATTTCTAAATGTTACAAAATCGTCAAATGAATCCATCCACAGAAGATTGTCCATCAATTCATCATCAAGTCCTGCAGACTCGAGTCAACTGGGCAAATCCAGCTACCTGTTTCCTAAGTCCGAGTCGTACCTAAAGCGACGGAAGGGTTCGAGCGAGACAAGATCGTCCGAGGCAAGTTCCAGGACACCGAGCATAATGGAGGACTACGAGAGTGCGACTGATCTCAGTCCTGAACTGGAAAAGGAAGAGAAGACGATCGATGTCGTGGACGTGCAGTCGATTATCAACGAGCGTAGGCCATCCAAGCTGAAGGGCGCGATTTCGACTCAAACTGGTTCGAATAACGGCCGGTTACAGGGTCACGGCTACAGTCATCTCTACGTGAAGGAAAACGTGCAGGAGGACCCACCGACGAGGATTCATATCGACGACACGGACTCGCAAAGTAGCAATAGCAATAAGACTCGCGACAAAAGCGCTTCCGCGGTCTGCTGTGTTGACAGCACAGCTGACCAATCCTCTAAGCTTAGTCGTAAAGCTGACAACACGTAAGAACATCTGCGACACGTCTAAAACAAAAAGAAAAAGTTGAAGGATCGTTGGTTGGAGTCTGTAGTGCGAGACAATATAAAAGTGGACCTGGGATGAGTGGTTTTGAGTGTCGAGAACGTGCAATAAGCGTCTATGATAGTTAGCGGTTTTTCACGAGACAAAGTGAATGGAATTCCTTTCGTATTTTTTTATATTTCATTTTGTAGATAATATACAAACGAGTCATATCTCATGAACTAACTAGCAACCGGGGACGGACGGACGGGATGACAAAAACTCGGTGCTTTGCTTATGAAAAATCTCGACCGAAACAATAAGAACAATAAAACTGTCCGTCTCTGCTTTAGAAGTGGGTAGCGAAAAAAACGCCAAGTCGAGGTCAGATTTTAGACGTCCTTTATTTCGCATTCTACACTGCGATAAACTTTCGAAATCGCGATTTTGGAAGCACCTTTGAGCCAACTTTTTCTAGCCTTTCCGTACTTTTGACAACTTTTCCGTTGCAGGATACTCTAGAGGTTTCTAGGACTTGGTCTAGTGTTGATTCAGCAATTCTATACTAGCTATTTTACCAAAGAAAAAAGGAAGAAAGAAGAATTTTAAACAATAAAACCAAATAAAATGAACCCAAAAAAATTAACTCAATTGAAAACTCAGATAGAAGTCTTCGAGGTAACATTTTCGACATTTTTTACGATTTTCAACAACTTTTCCAGAGCATCGGTTTGCGCATGGAACGGTCCTTCTTACTCTTTCTATTGTGACTTGTCGAGGGAACAAGAAACCTTGTTACGTATCGACAAATCCTCGACAAAATCTCTATTCTAAATCTCTTTACACCCCAACAAACTTTCCGATCACGACCTTCTGTACGCTTCGCAAACCGAGCTCAAAGTCGTTTCTATTCTTTCAACGATAAAAAAAAGATGCCATACACCTGTGACAATCTCTACTATAAATATACAAACATACAATCTTGAAGATCTACAGCGAAAATGACGTCAAATATCATATGTCTGTCGAAAAAGAAAAAAATAGAAAAAAAGCAGAAGACAAGAAATTAAAAATAAAATAAACCGAACCGTAGGAATTGGTAGCGAATTGAGGTGACACACGTCTCTGTACTTATAGCAGAACAATTAAAAACTAGCGAAATTGCAAATTGGATTCTTGGAATCTGCAAATTAGCATGAATCTAAAATTTGTTTGTTTGTTTTCTTTCGTTTTTTTTTGTCACTTCGTCTTTTACAATGCGTGGAATTACATACAAATGCAATTTTTCGAGGAAATGAATAAACCTACATGTTCTGCGTTTACTTTTATAGACCGTTCTTGATTAACATCTGTGATATATTTTAATTATAGCATATTTCCTAAAAAACCAACAAAAGACGGATGAAACAATTAATAAAGAACAAAACTCAGCGCGAAGCAGCAAAAGCAGAACGATAATGTTAGTGGTCGTTTAAAAAATACTTGAACGATGGTACAAATTTTGACACTCACTTAAAAACAATAATTATTGCAACATTAAACATTAATTCAAACATTATATAATCTATTATAATTATGAACAATTTTACAAGATTTTATTGATTACAATTTTTATTACAAAAACTATAACAATAGAAGAATATTTAAATAACTGATATGTAACTTTTCTGACTTTATGTATTTTTTGAACAGCCACTAAACAAGTAGAACTATACATAGTGCGACTTTTTAATAAACGACATTTATGGGAAAAATAGAAAGTTTTATGTAAATATATGATAACTCTATTCTACACTCGGTGTGATTTATTTTGATACTATAATGATAATGTATGTATAGTATATATTGAACAATTATCAATTAATAAAATAAAATAAACTTCATGCCTTCACGAAACGTTGACGAACCTTCGCGCGGTTGTGGTGACGATGACAAAACGATATCTGTACGACGAGGAACATACTCAATGTTTACCAATCGATCTGACAGAAAACTATTAACTTCATCAATCTCTTCGAACAAAAAAAGAAACAGAACAAAAAAAACTTTCGTGTTTTCCCTCGACGAAATAACTAGTTAAGCATTAGTTAAGACTTTGAAAATGGCTTTGTACCAAATGTTACCGACAAGCGATAAACATAATTAAAAAAATCTATCAAGTTGAGAGATACATAGTTTAACGATGTTATCGCCTGAAATTGTCTAGTCGTGAAGCGCTGGTCGCTCGTAGTTTTGGCCGATGAAATTGAACGAAACAAACTTGAGGGCGTTAGAAGACAAGAAAAATTAAAAGGGAGCATTTATGTTTTCTCCGAGTTGTAACATCGACTTCACTATAATAAATAATTGTAAGTTATCAAACCGTGTCTGAATCACTTTTGCTGTTCACAATTAAAAAAAAGAACTTTTTCTACGAACCTCTATACACCTTCCCAATCGCGTCTTTTTTAGAAATCTTACTCTACGATTCAATAACTTTTGGGCCTTTACGAACAAGAATTAGTACAAAAAATAATTAAACAAAAAAGTCGATACATTCTACACATTCTGCTTACACAACGAAATCTGTCGCCATCATAACCAATTATTGTTCGAACAAATTTTAAAATCGGGGAAGATTGGCAGCGTCTCGGCACCACGACCGATTTTCGATAGCTCGATAGCGTTAGACGACTGACCTCCGAATTATCTAGTGTGATTCAGAGCACACTTCGCCGATCTAGCTAAAAGTTTTACCGTCAGCCGATTAAAAACAAATCATTGATGAACTTTTTAGTACGAAACAATTTTGAGACGTCCGATGAAAAAATTCGGTACCTAAGATGGTGGCATGTCATACGACAAGATGGCGAATCCGCGAATACGAGATTTCGCCATCCAGAGATTTATAATTTTCTTTTGATATTTATATCATTTGATGATTCAATTCCAGAATTTCAATTGAAATAAACAGTGGAACACCAACTGTAATTTTAGATTATTCAGCTAGATAATTCCGAAATTTAAAGTACAGCGGACGCCCCAAAAAGTGTTTCAGTAAAAGTATGTTTTTTTCATTTGTTGCTATGGCAGAAGACTATGATAGAGCATTTTAATCTATCCCCTCCTCTCCTGTCTTCCTTCTCTCCCAAAATGTTACGACAGGACGAAAAACGACAGATCAAAATGTTGTTGACAAAAATTCAAAGGATCTCTAGATACATGTCCGAAACTGCGCAGAGTTCGTAGGAATATTTCGCCACTCAGCAAGTTGTGTACAAAGCTAAGAACTTGTTGAATTACGATAGAAGACGTTATTTCATAATCGTGCTCAAAATCTTCCCAGCAATAGTCAATTTGGTCCAATTTGGATTTTGATGATTGAACTGTAAAATGAGATAAATAAATAAATAAGAATAAATAAGAATGATGTTTTCAACAATTCGAAACATGAGGTGGTGACATATCGCACAAGATGGCGGATCCTGAACCGCCGTTTCGTGCGCGAAGTTTTCTTTCAGTGTTCATATCATTTTATAATTCAATTCAAAGTTACAATTGGAATATTCAATTGCAGGGATGTTATTCAAACTGTAAATATTAAAAAAGCAGTTCTGGTTCAGCTGCAAGTAATTATTCTCATTTGTTGCAAATTAAACGTATGTTCTATAGTCATCTATTTCATAACATTAACGCATATTAAATTGCAATAAATAACATAGTACCATCATCATCACAAAAAGTATGTCACATATCTTGAAATTTTGATTGTATAAATGAAAAAGCTAGGAGATACATTTTATTTTGGATACAATGGATAAGAATTTTTTAAACTCACAATTTTTATGAAAATCAAATATGGAATCAAGTTAGAACAGTATTTCTACTTCTCTCTGTGTGAGACCGACGTATACACTTAAACCTGAGCCGTAATTTTATCACAGTGTGTAACACGATGATAGATTTTATATCAAATAACACATCCATCTAACGCAACCATTTTTTTTGCTGGAAACAAATATGTACCAAAATAAAAAATAATAATACATCAAAACTTAACCTTATCGTCAAATTTAACACTTTCTAATAAAACTTCTGTCACATTTATATATCCATCTCACATATTCGATTGAAATCTAAAATGGCGTCGAGGATGACCACAAAATGGCGAGTCTCGTTTCGCCATTTTGTATCCTTCAATCTATAGCTCAATCAACAAATTCTTTTTTCTACGTCTCCTACGACCTTTTTTATCTGGTGAATCATATTACATTTGTAGAAAAATATCTAATTTCTTGAAGATACAATTTTTTAATTGAAGCCAAAACACATTTCAAAAAGCAACGTTGAGAATATTCAATTTATAATGCCGAAGTTGTTTAGTTGTTACGTGTAATTAATATAATAACAGTAACTGTTAAAGCAAAGTTGTGCAATGTTATACCAAAAAAAATGTTATCATTATGAAGAAAGAAAAACGAAAACTAAAAGTAAAAAAAAAATGCGATGAGTGGCGAAAAAACTACGAACACTGTCGTTGGTACATGTCATGTTCCTTGATTAATACGTATTATTCGCGTGAAATCGTGTGGCAAGTTGAATAAAAATAAAAAGGAAAAAAAGTCTTCACAATATTTTACGTAAAGCTAGGAATTATAACGATGGGCCGTAGTTCGTTCCAGAGCTAAGCAAAAATGTAAAATCTACTACAAAGCGCGTTTTAGAGTAAATGGTTTCGCGAGTGTGTGACGGAAAGAATGACACAGTAGCAGTTGAACATTAGTAGATAATTTAGTCTGTAGTACGTAAGATCTGTACAAAGAAAACAAAATAAATTGAGTGATGATTACGTTAATCAACCTTGCTCGATTTTGTCCTTTTAGAATCCTTTTCCAAATCATACTAATTTCTTTGTTATCTTAGATATTCTTGATGAAATAGTTAAAAAAACTTTCAAATTATAATTTTAATCCATATATTTTACTTCTGTTTTGTAATAACTTAGGAAATAACTGAACCTTAAGGTGCGTCAGATCAAAGTTGACTGTCGCAAGAATCCATGAACGCGAATCCTGTAAACGCAAGTGTAATCTGGATTCCCATGATTCGATTCGATCTTCAACTCAATGATTTCATACGATTGCCTTGCCTTTTCCTAAAAACAATTTTTCTGAAATTAGTCCTCAACCTTTTTCTACTATTTTATTATTTTCATTTTTTATACCTTTGTCTCAAAATATTGAACAGATGGTCCTTTATTATTATAAGTGAACTCTCCAAACAGGTACCCTTTTTTATCATTTACATCATCCAGTCCCTGAACGGTGTAGAACAATTATTGAAAAAAGTTGCTGTCATCAGACACTGTCTGCAAAAACTTACCCAAACTGAAAAATCTTTTGGTGCAGATGATGTGTCCCCGGTTGGAGAAATCGAAGTTGAGATATGTTCCAAACTTACTCCGGTCACATAAATCTTGCCAAGAAGTTTTATCACAGCGATACCTTTCTGGCCTTTGAAAGCCCAGCATTCGCCGGGAAGAACACCAGACTGAGAGGGTGAAAAAAATCATTAGATTTTAATCATGACTTAATTAAAAAATAAAAAAATGTTTTCACTTGAATAATAGCCCGAGGTGTATTTTGTTGTTGACACAGAGGTATCCCAAACAGAGTCAACGTGGGTTCCCCTGCTGAATAAGGTAACGTATCTCGAACAGTAAGAATGGAGCCACCTGTATAATATATATGACTTCATTAATTTCAAATTTGCAGTTTTTATATCACATTTTTACTAGCCTGAATTTTCAAGGGCGTAATCTGTTCTCCCAGTTTTGTCTGCGTTAAAAGTTTCAAGCTCGTGTCTGACCAAATCCTGAATGCTCTCCATTGACAAAGCTTTGAGTAATGTTTTAGTGTGTAAATCCAACTCTAAAAATTTCTTATTCATTCGAGGTTAATTTTCGATATAACAATTAAGAATACAAAACAAAAAAAAACACAAACGGATAAACTTTCGTATTGGACAAAAAATAATTGTATACCCTCTGATACCTCGGAGCGCAATTTTGAAATGGCTTCTGTCATTTTGGGAAGAGCTGTACCGACTTCTTTAAGTTTGACTTTCAGTTCATCTCGAATTTCCATCGTGTTTTGAACTTCCATCTGTAATATATCACAAAAACAATTTCATTTGACAACTGAGTGTTTTATTTTAATTATTTTCAATCAACTTTGTTTTTCGCAGCTTCAATTGCTTTCAAGTTGTACTTAATTTTGTTTTTATTTACCGATAAAGTTTGAAGGTACGATCTCAAGTTTCCCACTTCGGATCGAATAACAACCAGCGAATTGTTCGACGAATATTTGTCACAAAAATGGCTCACTGTCATTGCTGAAAAAAATAAAAACATCAGTTAACTTCCATCTCTTAACCTCAAACTATGATATGTTTATTTATTTTTTTAATTTCATTCAAACTTTAATTATTTTCACCCAAAATTGTAATGTCAACTTCTTACCTATAAGACAAGTGATGATAAAACACGTCACAGTTTTTAAAGTTTTGCAGCCCCAGGTTTCGACCTGAGCAGGCTGTAGACTGCAGAAACAGTTATCTTGTGAACAAGTAATTGATTCCGTTGATCCACGACGATTCATTGAGTTGAACAAAGGGACAAATTCAGATAACTTAAACTGTTCATGACTTTGGGAACATTCGAATTACCGAGCGCGAAAACCGAGGTTAAATTATCGAACCAACTTGACACTAGCATAATCCAAGATGGCGGCTACTTATTTAAAGAACGCCAAGTTTCATCTTTGTTTTTATTTTGTTTACACAGATAAAACACTAATTCTCATCTGTGGCGTTGTTTTTGTTTATTTAGTGTTTTGTTTTTAACTGTTTCGATGAAAAACAAGATATATACTTTTCAAATTAGATTTTAAATTTTTGTTAATTTTTCAATAAAATTTACTATTTTGTAAATTTCTATGCATCTTAAACTTTTCCATGATTCTTACACCGCAAATTTGAATATACCAATTTCCTTTCATTTTTCCACTTCGAACACATTTCAAATTTGTTCTAGATAGACAGATTGAAAATTGTAAAACTTTTGTTTTACAGCTTTTTTGTAAAACTCACTTATTTCGGCGATCCGAACGATGCAGATCGGCGATAATTTAACAAACCTTTTTTGATGATATCCCCCGTTGCGATCTGTTTTCCAACTATGCATCTTTGGGTCACCTCTAGCTGGGCATCTAGGTCGTCCTGTATTCGATGCCTAACTTGTCAGGATACATTTGCTAATCCAATCCTAATCCTGGACTCCGTTTGTTGTACTCAAAAATGCCATTATTCAGCGACAATGTTAATATTGCACTTCACTTTACGCTATTGTAATTTAGACAAATTACACTTCACTTTGTACACTCATACTGAAAAATAAAACTAAACATCAACACTTCAGTTTACGAGTTTAAATTTGATTTGCACACAGTAAAACATCTCGGTATTGGTTGGTGAAGAAACTCCAGCTTGTCGGTGCCGCCATCTTGTTTAACTTGGAGCGCTACAGCTTCCCCGAACTCCGCGATTCTATAAAATTCTTTTTTTTGTATTAATAACGATTTATCTTCGCTTAATACAAAAACAATAACGTTAAAATAAGTAAAATTATTGACGTGTTATGAATATACATGACAGTCAAGTCCAAAACAATGTCAAACATTATTCGCAGAAAATCAAAAAAAAAAATCAAATTACATTTTCTTTATTTTATATTATCATTTTGTAGTTTGTTAGAGAAGCATCGCGTTTATGGATACATCTTGTTTTTATCAAAAAGCGT